>CABFOW010001720.1:9525-53932 GCA_902141385.1 Timema californicum
GAGTTGTTCTACATTCATTACTGACTGTTCATACGAGCTGTTCTACATTCATTACTGACTGTTCATACGAGTTGTTCTACATTCATTACTGACTGTTCATACGAGTTGTTCTACATACATTTCCTAGATATATAAATGAACATACAACAGTCAAACTTTGATTTACCTTTGAGAATATCTCAGAAATTCTATTAGGGCTCACTTTGAATTGAATAAGTGGACTTTGTGCCCCGTAAATATAACCAAACCTTGGGTCAGGTGTGATATGGGTGGTTGTACCATACCCTTCTCATGCTATGGTGTGTCATGGTTGCCATATGTCTGTAAAACTGGGAAAACACCAAGAATTTTATGGAACCAAACTAAAAAAATACTGGAATGTTTATGAATATGTCACATTAATCTGCAAACTTTAAATAGTAGGCCTTCGCATAAAAGAAAAAGTGAATTGAACTAAGAAGGCTGATTCTAATACCGCTCTTGCCACCTCCTCTATTTCGTTGTCCTTGAAACAGTGTGTCGCGTAGCGACTGCATACATCTCCTCTTCAAGCTCAAATCATCCTGTTCTATTCCTTTATAAAGTGTTTGGAAAAATTTAAATCTCTTCTGTAAAACCTAGAAAATATAAGATATAGTGGCAACACTGCCGGGCAGTGTCAACTAATAGTTTTTTTTCCATTTAATGTAATTTTGCAAAGAAAAATGACATATCTGTCCTTAAATAGTTCTTCAGTCAAGAATTTAACTTAAAACAGTGAAAATAACAATATATTTTATTCATAGCTAAACATAAAATACTGGTGGAAATGCTTGATTTTTTATCTGGAAAACCTGGTATGAAACTTATAAATTATATAAACCCTATTGACCTACTTTAAACAAATTTCCTCATCCCAAAACCTTAGTGGGTGCTTATACAAGTCTATTGTAGTGGCTGACGCACTCCACAGTAACTGGTCATTTTAGTAGCTTAAGTCGGCCACTGAAAGTTTTTCGGGCCAATTGAAGCAATGGTGGCGATGTGCGAGAATAATAGACTGTTGTTGCGTCTCCTGTTGAAAAAGAAGAAGCGCAGGGGAAACTTTCGAAGTCTTCATGTAAATTAAATTAAACTCTTTGATTTTATGGGAGCAACATTTGATTAATTTTGAAATAAAATAAGTTTGGCTATAAAAACTGTTAAAATACTTTTTATTGCGTTTCCTGTACCTCCATCTTAATGTTGGTGGGACTGGGTATTGTTTATGGTTGAATGCTAATATAATCAGTTGATTAAGAAAGTAATCACTAAATTGCCCAAATTAAAAACAAATTCTAATCACTAGGATTTGCCTGTTTAGTTGCTTGAGTAAATCGTAATCATCATCATTATCGTCATCTGTTTTCTTTCAGCCTGTAGCCGGGCCAATTTAGTAAAATGCCTCCAGCTTCCCCTATATTTCCACCATTCTTTCTCCTTTAATTGCTTTAATCCTTCTCTCACTTGCACACGTTCTGTTATTTGCTCCTTTTTCATACCTTATAACCCCACTTTATCCTGGCTGACTTCATTCCTAATCCTGTTTCTACTCATGACATCTAACATGCTCCTCACAAACTTCATTCCCATGGCAGGAAAGTGCTTGATTAAATAATAAATATAAAACTTGTATCACTTTTAGCATGCTTTTCTTCTGTATTGCAGATGTGCGGATTCAAAGAAGCAGCGCAATGCCCGGGAGGTGACGGAGACAATGTTTTCAACCGAGGTGCGGTCGGTGCGCCACCAGAGGCAGCAACCCCCTGAGAACAACATGGCGGCGGCTGTGGTTGGCGGCCGAGAGGTGGTGGTGTTTGATGACATAGGGGAGGAAGACTGGAGGGGACTGCGTCTAGACCTGCAAGGGGTCACGACCTTGGAACAGAACGGTGGGGACCGGGAATCCTCAGGGAGCTCTTCGCCAATTGCACACACCTACCATCGCAACGCTACAGACTTTTTCAAGGTCACTGCCTTTCTCTTTTTGCTGTGGTTGGCTTGAGTTTCTTAGATTATTGAAGCTATCATAAAATTTCAATGTCAGAAATATCTCTTGATTCTGATAATTTACATATATTTAAATATAGTGGGCTTATCACACCAATACTCTACCACTGTGGTGCCTACGATTTGTCCTGTGTGTAAGGTCATTCCCCACTCAATAGCTTAAAGGTAAAGTCTGTGATGAATGTGTGGGATCATCAGCTAATTGGAGCTGTTAGAAAAACATCCACCGCAGACTCTTGAGACGGGAGTTTATCCTGCTGCTAAGACAAGGGTCGCAGGTTTGATTGCGGTGTGACATTCTTACATTCAGTTAAGTGTTAAATTATTGGTTTGGGGCCTGGTTGTTAAGTTCATCCTACAATTATAATATACTTTATTCACCTATAAGCATTGCTCAAAAACAAATTTCACTTGAAAAAATATAATATTTTAAGCATTTGAGTCTCAAATCTTAAATATCCCTAATAATTTAAAGGATTCAAAGGCCCATGCTTAATAATAGTGTTTTAGTCTTACTACAATGTTCTGAACAGGATGCAATGAGAACATCGAAATATTGAAGTGTGTGTAAATATATTGTGTTAATTCCCTTTTATGTTTCTATACGTCTTTCCTGTACCTTCTTCAAACTATAACTAAATATGTGTTGGTGTTTTGACTTTTATTTGTTCTCCATTTCTCTACATTTTAATACATCACATCACTATGGATGAAAGAAGGTTTTGATACATATAAAAAGGAACAAACATAATAATGGCTTTTAGGATGGAAAGATGAACACAGTTCACACTTAGCACTGTTGCCACTGGACAAAATTAGATTGTGTTCATTAAGGTGATAGAATTAGCTTTCAGTCCATGAGGTTTTGTGACCCAAACTCATTGTACAGGTTGGAATAGAACTTTTCTCATACCATGCTAAGAACTAGCTTAAATGTACTACCCAGTGATGACATAGTTCGGGCATGAATATAAAAAAAGACAGAAAATAAAATGAATGAGAAAAAATTTAAAGTGGTATTAAGAATGTGGGTGGGCGTTCTTCTTTATGTTCTTCTTTATTTAATATTCATATCATCATCATCATCAACTGTTTCCAGCCTGTAGCCAGTTCATTTTAATAAAATACCTTCATTTTCTCTTTACTTCTTTAATCACATTCTTCTCCTATCGCTTGCAAACTTTCTGTTATCTGCACCATACATCTGTTCTCTTCCTTGATCTCCTTCGAGGTCTTTTACCTACCTACTTCATCTCCATCATTCTCTTTGGCATTCTCTCCTTTTTCATCCTCATTACATGCTCATACCCTTCCTTCCTCTACCCCATTCTTTTCCGGATAACTTCATCCCTAATCTTGTTTCTCCCCTTGACAGCTAACAAGCTCCTCACAAACTTTATTCCCATGGCCTCCACTTTCCCAGTCTCTCTTACATGCATTGTTCATATTTCTACTGTCTGTGTGACAATAGGTACTTGAAGGACACTTACACACCTATAGAACAACTCTCCCTGCTGTCCTCTACAGCCACCCTTCACCTCAATATTTATTTGGTAGGCTGTAAGAGCTATATAATGGTTATTAAACTTGTGTTCAGGCGGTGACATCTGCCTCGGACCTAGATGGGGACTCCCTCTCTCCAGAGCACAGCAATAACAAGGTGGCTCGCATCATCGGGAACTTGCCCATTGCGGAATATGAGGGCTCTCCCCGGCGCTACGGCCCCAGGCAGCTGGACGTGTCTCAGTCCCACCCGGTACTCCCCAGTGCGCAGAGCTTACTGGCTTCACCCTCGGTGTACCCTCCTCGACCAGGATTCCCTCAGGTGTGCACCATTTATCTATCTGTATCTCTTCTCCAAGAACAAGCAAGTATGATTAATACAAGGCATGTCCAGAAAGTAAGAGTACTGGTTGCCCTCTCGTGCTGGGAGAATTTTTTTTTTCCAAGATTGGCAGCACTGAGTGTTAGTGGGGGTTCTTCTGAACACGACGAGCATAGGCAGACCTTGTCAGTATGAAAACTCGCCTTGTAGTGTCCGTTTGTGTGAAATATGTCGATAAGAAATCCCGCCAAGTGTGAGGTACGTGCTGTCATCAGGTTCCTTCTCGCTGAAGGAAAAACACCGACTGAATTTTTTTCACAGATCAAAACTTTTTAAGGCGAAAGTTTTATGAACCGAACAAACGTGTTTAAGTGATGTCGTGAGTTTAATGAAGGCAGAACAAATGTTCATGACGATCAGAGGTGTGAAAAACCTTCCATTTTGACCGATGAGTTGGTGAAAAAATTGAGAAACTGTTCGTGAAAACTGCCGATTGGCAGTAGATGAAATTTCTGCAATGTTTCCACAACTCTCCAAATCTCTCTTACACGAAACAATTACAGAAACGCTGGGATTCTGAAAATTGTGCTCAAGATGGGTCCCAAAACCACTGGCAGATTAGCACAAAGTGAATCGGGTCGCTAGCGCTCGCGAGTTCCTTGAGCGATTTGAATTGTAAGGTGAGGATTTTCTGAGCTCGATTGTGACTGGAGATGAAACCTGGGGGGCTCATTACACTCCTGAGACAAAAAGACAGTCATCACAGTGGTGGAACATCAGTTCCCCATCTGCCAAAAAATTCAAAACCTCAATTTTGGACAAAAAAAATCATGGCCACTGTGTTTTGGGACCGAAAAGGGATAATTTTGATCGAATTTTTGCCTCAGGGGGAGACTATTAATGCAGCACTATATTGTGAGACCTTAAAAAAGCTCAAGAGAGCAATTCAAAACAATCGGAGAGGAATGTTGACAAAGGGATTGCGCTTGTTGCACGACAACGCCCGCCCGCAAACGACCAACACCACCAAGGCGCTTTTGGACTCATTTGGTTGGGATATTTTGAACCGCCCGGTACGCTCCCCTGGCTTGGTGCCTTCAGACTTTTATCTTTTCACCTCCCTGAAGACTCACATGGTTGGGGAAAAAAATGTCAACCAACGAGGAGGTGAAACAAGAAGTCCTGAACTGGAAGAAGGCGATGGCGGGAGAATTCTTTGAGGAGGGCATCAAAAAGCTTGTGCCACGGCTCTCAACCTGCATAGAACAGGAAGGCGACTACGTGGAGAAATAACTGACATATTTACTAACAAAATACTAGTATTTTGTTTTAAATACAATTTTTTTAAATGTAAAAAATCTAGTACTCTTACTTTCTGGACGTGCCTCATACATAAAGACTTTGATTTCCCATTTCCTTTCCAGGTGAATGCCTATTGTTCACTTAAAATGGACCCTCTTATTACTATCTTCATAGATTTGGTGGTTTTAAGTCTAAGTCCAATAATCTAAATTTTTTTAAATATATAAATTAATTAGAATAAGAAATTTAAACAAAATTATTATTATTATTTTAAAGTTTTAAATAGGATTTTTATGTTGTTTAGGCATTAAGCCCACCATAATAAAATAACATTTCTGTTTGGAGTTGAAGCAGCCATAATCATCAACTGTTTCCAGCCTGTGGCCGAGTCAGTTTAGTAAAATGCCTCCATCTTCTTTTATCCTTCCACCAATTTTCCTTCTTTAATTGTTCACTTCTTCTCTTCTCACAACACACTTTCTGTTATCTGCTTCTCCCATCACTTTCTTTGGCATCCTTTCCTTCTCCATCCTAATTACATGCCCATACCATCTCAGTCTTGCTTCCTCTACTTTCTCATGCACTCCAACATCCTCATTACATGCCCATAACGTCTACAGTCTTACTTCCTCTACTATCTAAAGCACTCCAACATCCTCATTACGTGCCCATACCATCTCAGTCTTGCTTCCTCCACTTTCTCATGCACTCCAACATCCTCATTACAAGCCCATAACGTCTCAGCCTTGCTTCCTCTACTATCTCATGCACTCCAACATCCTCATTACATGACCATATCGTCTCAGCCTTGCTTCCTCTACTATCTCATTCACTCCAACATCCTCATTACATGACCATATCGTCTCAGCCTTGCTTCCTCTACTATCTCGTGCACTCCAACATCCTCATTATATGACCATACCATCTCACTATTGCTTCCTCTACTATCTCATGGACTGCAACATCCTCATTATATGACCATACCATCTCAGTCTTGCTTCCTCTACTATCTCATGCACTCCAACATCCTCATTACATGCCCATAACGTCTCAGCCTTGCTTCCTCTACTTTCTCATGCACTCCAACATCCTCATTACATGACCATACCATCTCACTATTGCTTCCTCTACTATCTCATGTACTCCAACATCCTCATTACATGACCATATTGTCTCAGCCTTGCTTCCTCTACTATCTCATGTACTCCAACATCCTCATTACATGACCATACCATCTCACTATTGCTTCCTCTACTATCTCATGCACTCCAACATCCTCATTACATGACCATATCGTCTCAGCCTCTCTTTCTCTACTATCTCATTCACTCCAACATCCTCATTACATGACCATATCGTCTCAGCCTTGCTTCCTCTACTATCTCATGCACTCCAACATCCTCATTATATGACCATACCATCTCACTATTGCTTCTTCTACTATCTCATGTACTCCAACATCCTCATTACATGACCATACCATCTCACTATTGCTTCCTCTACTATCTCATGTACTCCCTCTACTCACACTTTATCCCTATCCCTAAAAACAATATATGGAGTTTAAAATATATACTTAACTCTCACTAGTTATAAAGACAAATCATCTTCAAGTGACTTTGCTATTTATATAATCTAATCTAATTAGTAGGGGAAGAAGCTAATCTTAAAGAATGATAGAAAACGAGTAAACCTATCTCTTCTGTTAGCTTCCACAGCTGCACATGATTTTAAAATTTCATAAATATTTATTTTTCTTACAATTCATTTTAGTGCCACATCTCTATAATGGATCTCTTACCCCCCTCAGTCGCGTAGTTGCTAATGCGAAAGTTTCATTTTGAGCCATCCTGCCGAGGACAGGAAGATTGAGGTTCGAATCTCACTCTGGGGAACTGGTGGTGGTTTTTGCTAAATGGTTTTCCACTCTCCTTCCATGCAAATGTGGGTTCACTTCCTCTATATCCAATCTTGCCAATTCCTAACCCATTAACTTAATTAGTGCTTAAGCGTATAACTCAAATGGGTAGTAAGACGCGGTTCTAAGTATTATTATAATGTATCTGTTTACTAAGAATGTCACAGGTCTTTCACAATTTTTGCACGTTTGTAAAATAAATATTGCCGAACGGTTATTTATGATACTATTTCTCAAATTATTATGTAAGTTTTACCCACATGTACTCTTCTATAATAGAGAGAAATGTTATTGTTCTAGTTAAATAATACAGCTCATCCTTATCTATCAGTTAACAACAGATTTAATGGAAATCATGGAAGCTGATCGAATCAGCGTTTGGCACTCGGAGGGTTAAGGAGAAAGACAAAAAAACACATAAGAATTACATTAAATTACATAGTTTAAAAAGTAATTGAAACTTACAATATGCACTATGTAGTTGCCAATTTGTTGTTTGTACTCTTTTGTCTTTTAATGTATTTATAAATATGAAAAAGTAATATTGTCGAAAATTAAAAATAATATGTAACTGCAGAAGTGATCATAAGATGAAAGTGTGAAGACAATCAATGCAAAGAAATGAAGAGATTAATTTATTTGTTTTATTTCAAGGCCTTGCCTAACTCCCTTTTCAGGTTGGCTTCCTTCCGTGTTAGGTACATTAGATTACAGGTGTGTGATGTCCACTTTTTCAATCTAAAACAAAACCAAATAAAATGAAACATTCATAAAGTAAAAAAAAAGTTTAATTTTGGGGGGGAAAAAATATTACCTGTTGCATAGCTTTATAATTATAGGTATTAAATGTAGTTTACAAAATGCTTTATTGTAATTATGATCAACATTTTTTTAATAATATAAATTAAGTTATTATTACAAAATATAATTTAACTACAAATATTTTTATCAGCGAAACTTCCTAATTGTCTAAACCAAAATTATACTTTTTAATCAAAGTCGAAGATGACAAATATTTGAAGCGAGGTCAACGATTTCGAATTTTGGCACACCCCTACATTATATCATTTTACAGTAATGCAAAACAATAAACCATTGTTAATTATATTCCATCCTTTTATACGCAACTTAAACTAGCTTAGATCATGAATTATGCATCCTCTTTTATAGAATCATTGGATATGCGCAAGGAAGTGATTGTGAGAATATATTAACTTAAAATACAAACGTCATTATTGTTTTAGCCACGTAGTACTTGGTCTACTAGACCTGCATATAGATAAATATATAGGGCATTTAAAATCTATTTTGAATGTTTGTGGCCATGTCTGTATTGTTTTATAGAAAATTTGGAATATCTATTAGCTAATCAAGAAAATACCATTTTTATTTATTTTCAAACACGCAACTCAATAGTAAGTTGATAACCTTCTTGACATTTTTTTAAGTTTTCTGGTTTTACTATGAAATAAGAATTTTTTTTATATTATTTGTCAGCAATTTACTATTTTAATAAGTATACTGGTGTCAGACTTCTATGCTGGCGGCCGGGGTTCGATCCTCGGTCCCGGCAAAGATTTATTTGATTACCAAACCCTTCCTTCACCTCTGACAAGACCTCTTGTGAATGTGAGGAATGCCAGGCCTCCATCGTGGTTCGGATTCCACGTTAAACTGTAGGTCCTCCATTTCATCTCACAATCACCCTACCATTACACATTAGCGTAAGAGCGTATAACCCGAACGGGTAGTAAGACGCGGTGCTAATAATAATAATAATAATAATAATAATAAGTATACTAAAAAGATATTGGTAACATTCACTACGCGTAAGCTATAATTTTTGTTGATTTTAATTCAAACTTTGTAATACTTAAGTGTTTGAATAGAAGTTAGTGAATTGTTTAAATAAAAAATTAGAATTAAAAAATGATAATTTTTTAATTTGCCTGTGAACACCTGGGCCTTAAATCAAGTATGGGCAAACTACAGCCCGGTGTTCAATCTGGCCTGCGGGGTAAATAATTTAAATGTGTTGCCTTGTGAAGCACATTTTTTAAACACAACAAAACTGGTTTTTTAAAAAACTATGCTAAAATTAACATTCCAAAACTTGGTATATCATGCAGAAAATGCTTTAGTAATATTCAAATTAGTTGTAGTAAGGGTACATTTTTGTTTATTATTATTATAAT
This sequence comes from Timema californicum, assembly GCA_902141385.1. Classification (NCBI taxonomy): domain Eukaryota; kingdom Metazoa; phylum Arthropoda; class Insecta; order Phasmatodea; family Timematidae; genus Timema; species Timema californicum. The sequence continues at coordinate 18,794 of CABFOW010001720.1, forward strand.
AGTATTTTTGTTAAGTCATAACTTTCATAAACCTATAATTTTTTCTCAAGTATTCAAAATTTTGCAGAGTCTGTAATTTATTATATTATTAACTCTAATATAGTCAATTTGTCAATCTCCACTTTTAATTCTGATAATCAGCTTCACCTATAATCTGATAATACTTAAATATTGTACTTGCACAGATTTATATTTTTCCTTGTTTTATGCTATTTAATCTCAGAACTTTACTACTTAACAATCTTAATGGTGGTTTTTAGAAATGTTATTGTACTTGTTTTATTTGACTTAATTTCTTGACATATTAGTTTTTCATTGAATAAATTATCTTCATGGTACTGTTTAGTTGACCAAATTTATTTAATTAGCTCTTCCATCCAAGTACGTTCCTTATATTATAAAATGCTGAAAAATATTTAACAATATTAGTATTAGCATCACGTCTTACTACCCGTTCGGGTAATACGCACTTACGCTAATGTGTAATGGTAGGGTGATTGTGAGATGAAGTGGAGGACCTACAGTTTAACGTGGAATCCGAACCACGGGGGAGGCCTGGCATTCCCCACATTCACAAGATGTGATTAATACACGTCTTGTCAGAGGTGAAGGAAGGGTTTGGCAATCAGATGAGTAATATTTAACATTGTTTGCATTCTCATATTCATGTGAACAAGTGTTTTCAACTGTGAAACTTAGGAAAAGTGATCTTATAAATCGACTTACTGATGAACATCTGTCTTCTCTCTCCTCACAGTTTTTCTCATCTTACACACATCCCATCATATAAATATTCTGAACTAACTTTAAAACATATCACGATACTAAGGTATTTATAATTTTTATACATTCTTAATGTAACTAAACATATTCATGTCACTCTTTTATGTGTGTTTGCCGTGTATTTATTCTTTATTTGGCTCTCCTGTAAGTAAATTTGGACATCCTTTCTCTAGATGTTAAATGTTAAACAAATCAGTTCAACACCTTAGCTCAGTCGGAAGTGTGTCCGCCTTCTGAGCAAAGGGTCCAGACCTGCCTGAAAAATGTATCACTTGGCCCAATTGGGGTTTCCTCTTTATTAGTGATGAATATACATAGCGGTGCGGAGGCTGTTTGTTGTATCTGTTCTAGATTTGAGTTGGTTTATTTATATGTCTTATATAACCAGTAGGTATTAAACTCTCTGCCATATTTACACACGGCTACAAATTATTGTTATTATTATTATTATTATCATCATAAGTGTTAGTGGTGTAGGTGGTGTTAGGTATTCTAACGACATGTTTATTCAATTTTATGTCATTGAACTTAAGCCGCCAATGCACCCTGCCCTGTCTTCTACCTCCTTTAGTTCCCAGAAATTTCTTCTTTCCTTTAATGTATAATAAGACAGTGTAGAAACACTGTAAAATAATGTAAAACAAGTGATAGTGAAGGAATCCAACCTGAAAGAATAGTTAGTTTAGACCTAGATAGGAACAAACACACTGCTTTCTTTATTTCTACTTACACATTTACACTTCATACTTCTTCAAAATGCCACATCTACACATTGTTTTAAATTTTCAAAACTATTCCTTTTTTGTATAAAGAGAGACATAACAAAACACACTGTACACACACACACAAATAATAGAACTAAACGTTTCTTGAGACAAAAGAATGGAGGCTTAGATAGCTTGCTGATAAATTAGTAATTTAAAATATCTAGAAAACTAACAAAGACCATACTTGAAGTAATAATAATAATAAGTTGTTGTTTTTTAATCTCAGATTTAAAGCAAGCAGTAGTCTGTATTTGGTTACCCATTGATTTGCAAGTTCCCATTGTCTGAGTTGAGAGTTGTTGCAAGTGGCTGTCGGGAATGCTCCGAGTACTCTGGTGGTGTAGCAGGAGTCAAAGTCCTTATTGTGGCTGTTAGCATGGGAAGGAACTGGTTTATCTAGATTTCTGGTTTAAATTAGGAGGGATAGCCAACACACTTACCTAGGTAATACTGGAGTAGAAATTGTTTAGATAGAACACTAAAAAACACACAAACACATATTTAAAGAACAAGCTTTCACTGTCACAGACAGCTTCATCAGGTCGAGTGCTGGCTATCCCTCCTAATTTAAACCATGATTTAGACTAGTGCCCTATTCCAAATAACCTTATCTAGATTGTTATGGTTGCTATCGAAATGGTGATTCTTCATACGTATTCTCAGAGGTCCTTTTGTGAGTCCAACATATTCAGGCTCACAAACATTACAGTGAAGTTGATAGTTTAAGTTGAATGTATTGCAGTCATAATGACCTTGGATAGGGTGTTGCTTCTGGGTGTTCTTACTATTGAAGGTCTTAATGAGTGGGTGGATCTTGCAGGTGTTGCAGCGTTGTTTCATACACAGGTGTGAACCTTTTTCTGTGTTGATTGAGGGAAAAGTTTTGTTGGGGGACGGGCAATTTTGGGTGTACTAGAAGGTTGTGAAGTTTAGGTGGCCGTTTAAAGGAGATTCTTGGAAGAGAGCTGAAAAAGTTTTGTAGCTGAATGGAGGACATTAGAAAGTTGTAGCCATTTTTAAAGATAATGTTGATTCTTTGCAGTCCTGGATGGTGTTTGGATGTGAAAGGGAAGTCATCAGAAATTTGTCTGTGATTTGTCAAGTCATTTTAAAGAGCTCTGGAGATTTGACTATCAATGAGAGTTGAAATGTACCCTCTCTACTTAAAAGTGAAGGAAAGCTTACTGCAATAGGACCCCCGTAGCTTGTTACACCTCCTTGTCCCTTCCTATCTGTAGCCCGACACCTGTCCTAGTGAGCACTGCAACTTCCACCATTCACAAATAAAACTTCTTGTTAAAACCCCATCGTACATGTTGTATTGTGATTGATTCTAGCCCTACCGTACAAATCCAATCCGCTCAGGCATCACACATTCAATAGAATAATAGTAAATACAAGTAGTAACCAAATGTTGGCATTCTCTCTTATAATCCATTCACTATAACATTCATACATTTAGTTAAATCTTATATTCTGAAAATTGAAAAATGACACCTGGACACAGGAATCAAACCCAGGACATTCGGCTTAGTACGCCAATGCTCTTACCACTGAGCTACCCAGGATTTGTCCCGTGCCCATGGTCATTCTTCACTCATAGTTTTAAGGCAGAGTCTAAGATGGACGTGGATATATGCAAACCCTGTACAATTATTCATATAATTGTCGAATGGCTGCAAAATGCCAACTACCGAGTCGCTAATGGCTGCGTTGTCTGAATGGCTGTGATCTTAGATTATCACATGTTTATAAGCTGACGACTTCCACACGTCCATCTTAGACTCTGCCTTAAACTATGAGTGAAGAATGACCATGAGCACGGGACAAATCCTGGGTAGCTCAGTGGTAAGATCATTGGCGTACTAAGCCGAAGGTCCCGGGTTCGATTCCCGTGTACAGGTGTCATTTTTCAATTTTCAGAATATGATATCCATGAGGGACTATCCACACTAAAATGCATTAACAATAGTTTCGGCTATTTGTTTCATTAATATTTAGTTAAATGCTAAATTACTGGTCTGGAGCCTGGTTGATAAGCTCAGCATATTGTTATAACTGATTTTAAACCACCAGTAACTAATATTAAAGCTCTTTTGCAAATTTCAACTAAAAAAGTGAAGAAAAAGATATTTACGGAATTAAGTCTCGAATATCCTAAAGGATTCGAGGCTCCATTACTATCTTATAGCTACTAGCCGTGTTAAAAGCTTCAAAAAGTTGATTTGGCTTTAAAAAGAATATCACTTTTGACTTATCTTGGAAATAAAAAATCTGTTTTGGAAATTTTATTGCAAAGCTTCAACAAATATATTGACCCATAAAATACTCAAATTCATGTTTACTTACTGCCATTTAGCATTATTATATACATTACAAATTAATTTTCAAATGAAGATGTATGAAGTAATTTAATCGAATTATGCAATAACATGATTAATCAGATTACAATTAAATATTACAAACAACTGTTTAATAAAATACTCTTTAAGTGACTTTGAGTGCATAAAGTTATATAAATCATCACAAAAAATAGTTTTAAGCTTAAAATAATTAACAAATGTATTTAAACATTTAATATATTTTATTCAAGTTCACTTCTGCTCTAAATTTAAAAGTAGATTTAAAATACTTCCATTCTTTAATATTTGTCTTCTTACGTAAACATTTAGTGCCCTCCATGTATTGTGTTTAACTTTGTGTTTGTTGGCAGCGTGTTGTGACCACCCCGTCAGACCAAGACGTGCAGCCACCTTCTACAACCCCGTCTCCTAGTGGCGCGTTCGATTACCTGTACGAGTTCTCCGAGACACGTAAGGTCCTGGAAGAATTCTTCAAGTGTCCGAGCTCGGGGGACAACGGAAAGTCCCACTCTGACTTTCAAGAGCTAGAATATGAGCTGAGGAGACAGGCGGGGGGCGGGAGCGCATACGTTGGCCAGAGGCTGGCCAAGGGCACCTTGCAGGACGGAATGGAGGTCGAGGAATCTCCCAGGAAACTAGGCAACAACCTACCAGACCTGGAGGTACTTTCCTTGTCTTAGGTTATGTGCACTATAGTCTAAGAAACAGCGATATTTTACTTGAAATTATTACAGAATGAAAGGTCTGTACTCACATCAGTAAGCATTAGCGATTTGCAAGTTCTCAAATTTTGGGTTCCTGGGTTTTAAGTCAACAATTCTTTTGAGGCCCAGAAAACTCAAATTTGTTGTCTTAGACTATTTTTGTGCTGTATTGTGTCCGGTGATGAGTGACTCGTTGCTTACTCTTCTCTTTACTTGTTTGGATGTTGGTTGTAAAATGTGTTATTGTCATATGCTCTTTGTTATTGTAAAACTATTATTGCTTTGGTAATTGTATTATATTTGGAAGGTACAGGAAAGGTGGATAGAAACATATACAAGGGGGGACAAACACAATATGGCCTTTACAATGAAAAGAAGAACACAGTTCACACTTCACTGCTGCCAATGGACAAGGAGGTAATGGTTGCCTCTTAAAGAAAATTGATCGTCACCGCCCAATCCCCCGACCTAGGTTTCATTCTATTGGAACTCATCAGGGAGGAGTGAGAAACGCGCAACGCAATTTCCTAAATGAGGAAACCAAAAAAACACAAAAGAGGAGAATAAAGGAAAATGGTAAAGAATGATAGAACATATAGATAGGAACAAATAAAAGGTATAACATAAAGGACATGGATGCGAATATATAATGATATGACTCTATAAGGAAAACCTCTTTTCGCTTTATGAGGCAATTGTATTATTTGGTAATTTCAATATATATTTTTTTTTTTTAGTTTAAATTTTAATAATCACTCTAGTTTGATACCTTAGCTTATTCAGTACTACGTGTTTGCATACTAAGCTGAGAATTTGGGGTTCAATTCCCGGCATGGCCAAAAATGTATCATTAGGGAAAATGTGGGTATCCTCTTTCACAGTGACAAATTAATGGCCAGATGACTGGATGTCCTGTCTGCTATAGATTTAAGTTAGTTCATTGGTCTTATGCTTATATAATTAGTTGGTTCAGAAAGTGCACATTAAATACCTAGGTTTTCTGAGAATCTCACCGAAACTCAACCTGGATTGAAAAATCTTAAGCTCCAGACCAATAAGGAGCTCACAAAACTAAATGCCAAACTCGCCAATTCTGGTCTGCCAGTTAAATAAAATTCGAGGATGGTTTTCCCTAAAATTTGTCCTCTTCTTACTCCACAAGCAAGAGGGGTGGGTTGGGGGTTGAGGAAAGAAAGGTAAAAAAATACTTGCATACTTATCTCTAAGACAACTGGTTAAATACTATTGTTTATGTTATTCTGTAGATTTGTAGTTTTATCTGTATATTACTTTAAAATTTACTGAACAACCCAACGGGTACTGATCTAATGGAAAACAAAAAGTATTAGCGAATGAAAAGTGTCCTCGAATATGAGACAAACCAGGATGACGTAGAGGTAGAGTATTTGCATGGAAAGCATTTCCCTGCCACAGGTTTATTTAAAATTGAATAGGTAGGATTGTTTTAAGTTTTCATATGTTATTTAGTACACTTTGTTCTTTCAGGACCCTGAGAGTCACTTCTTGGATCTCTCGGTGGACACCGGCTCCACAGAGGACCTGGGAGAGACGGAGGTGGGCCTGCAAGTAGGCCACAGTCGCAATTTCACCCTCTCCCCCGAGACAACCGACTGTGACTCCAACTGTGGAGACCTGGACAGTGAGGTTTCACTGTTGCTAATGGAGAGTGAAGGGGGCCCCGGAGGGGGTGGAATAGGTGGAGGAGAGCTCGGTGGGGGGCCACAGGTAACTAACTATCTTTACCATGTAGCTTTTTGTAATTGTGATTATCGTAGGGGAATTTAACTAAACTCTTATAAAAATTACAAATTTAGTGGGTATTAAGAGTGGGAGTGTGCATAAGTCACTTTTTAAATTTGGATTGAAGGTTAAAACATGCAAATCAAATTCAAAGCCGATTTTGAAGAAAGGGTTTTTGTTGTCAATTAACACTACTTTTATTTTTTAAGTTGTCCATCAAGTGAATCTATGTAAATAGAAAGGTAGATGAATCAAACTCACTATATTCTTTAATGCTTACAGTATTAGAATTTCCCTTTAATTACATAATAGGTGTCATTTAATCACCTCTTTTTAAACCTTAATGTTGGTTTGATGTGATTTCTATCCGTCTGGCACTGGGCATGCACTCACTCCATTGGCTGTTAAGTGCTGCTTGCACCATCTGATAGGGTATATCCTCGTTGTCTTCCACACTGCATTTCTATGAGCGATCACTAAAGGGCCTACCAATTTTGCCGGTAAAGGTATTTTCACATATCTCCCAGGGTTATTTAATATGCCACAATCGACATGGTACCGACGGTTTTACTTCCTCTCCAAACGAAGTTGTTCAAGGGATTTTTCCTCAAGAGAAATCTGTTGATGTCAGCTGGGTTTGAACCCACGATCATTGGGTTCTGAGGCGAGCACTTTACGTCAAGACCAGAGAGGTCAACATTTAATCAGCAGCCTTTGTTAAAATACTGTTTAGTAGCTGATCTAAAATGTATTATGTGTCATTCTTAACCAGGCACACAATACACAACACTAACAACCTTATACAACGAGCTTGAATTTTCCAAGCCTATAAAACTGTCAAATTCAGACCTGAGCTTCTATTAAGTTCTTAAGCTTGAATTTGAAGCACTTGCATAGCTTTAGAGTCTGTATTTGTTAATTCCCTTAATATGTGACTGAGGGTGATATTTGTAGGACTCAACTCGTCTCTACTCGAGTATGCCCGTGCTTGAGGATGGACTGTCATCGGGCCACGCGTCCGATACGGACAACAACCCCACCGTGCTGTTGATGAAGCGTCAGATCACCGAGATAGAGCGGGAGATAGTGCAGCGTAGCAGCCGTGGCGGTGGCAAGCTGGTGGTGGCCTCGTCGCCAGAGATGCCTTCCGTCCAGGACTTCCTGCAACCTGGCAAAGATACCAGCACCAAGGGCTCACTCTCGCCCGCCGAGGAAGTGTTCACCGTGGGCAAGGGTCGTGACAACTCGACTGACCCGGAGCTAGAAGCGTTGGACCCTTTGGGTGAGCTGTGCAAATTTTTATCGACAAGCTCTCAGAATTGTGATTGTTGTGTTTTTAAGTTGTTAGATTATATTTCTGTTGTTTCGACACCAAAGCTCAGTCATTAGTTTGCCTGCCTACTGTGGTAAGGCTCCCAGATTTAATTCCTGGTATGGAAGAAAAGATTATCATTGGTAAAATGTGAGTTTCCCCCTTCACATTAACAGCCGTGGGACTGGATGTTGTGTCTTTTCTAGATTTACGTTAGTTTATTTGTTGTGTACTGATATAATCAGTCGGTTCTGTAAGTTAATGAATGCTAAATACCTCAAATAAATGAAAATGTAAAAAATGCAAAATGGTATTTCTAAAATTTTCTTAGCATCACATCTTGCTAACTAATCATGTTATATGCATATGTAATAATTATGCTACTGAGTTAAGGATGAGGACAGTTGAATTTTAGAGGAAGTGTACCCACATTTGCTTAGAGGAAGAGTAGGAAACGTTTTTGGAAAACACACCCTCACTAAAGCCAGCCGGAATTTGAACACCAATCTTCTTGTCGTTGGCGGTCTAGTCAAACATGAGTGATGCCATTTTTAGACCATGCAGCCACTGAAGCGGGTATTTCTAAAGTTGAATTAAACTTTAATGAAAACCTGAATAAAAAGTTGAATAAACTGAAAAATGACACCTGTACACAGGGATTGAACCCTAGACTTTTGGCTTAGTGCGCCACTGCACCAACCACTGAGATATCCAGGTATCGTCCCATATTCAGGGTCATTCTTTACTCATTTTAATATTTATAATATTTGGAAGAAGGTATAGGAAAGGTGGATAGAAACATGTAAAAGGGGGACAAACACAATATGGCCTATACAATTAAAAGAAGATTACAGTTCACATTTTACACTGCTGCCAATGGACAAAGAGGTGATGGTTGCCTCTAAAAGAAAATTGATCGTCACCGCCCAATCCCTCGACCCAGGTTTCATGTTTACTCATTTTAAGGCAGAGAAAATAACGACGGTATTATAAATAAACCTCAAGGGTGACTTCAAGTATCCCCTCAGATCCATTACGTAGCCCTGAAGATACACATCATATTACATTTAGGAAAACACTGGATTAGATAGGTGGGCTTATAAATATAGATGGTAAAAATTAATCATTGATTCTTTGAATCTCTCGGTATTTGAAAGATTCAAGATTCATAAAAGTTTTCAAAAGCTCAGTGAATAAAAATGAAATTAGGAAAACCTTGACTTGAAACAAACATTTTAAGCAGTTGATAAAAGGAATTATACATACTTTTGTAGCTGGAAGAATAAAAAAAAATCACAAAAAAATATCATCATCATCTGTTTCCAGCCTGTGGCCAGGTCAGTTTAGTAAAACTCCTCCATCTTCCTCTATCATTCCACCACTCATCCTCCTTTAATTTCTTTCATTCTTCTCCTCTCATCTGAACACTTTACGTTATCTGCTCCTCCCATCTCTTTCCTACCCTCCCTTGTGGTCTTTTTCCTACATATTTCTATCCTCATTACATGTCCATAACATATCAGTCTTGCTTCCTCTACTATCTCATGTACTTCAACATCCTCATTACATGCCCATACCATCTCAGTCTTGCTTCCTCTACTAATCTCATGTACTCCGTGTATCCCCACTCTTTCTCGAATAACTTAATTCCTAATCTTGTTTCTCCTCATGACAGCTAGCATGCTTTTCCTAAACTTAATTCTCATGGCCTCCACTTTCCCAGTCTCTCTTACATTCAATATCCATATTTCTGCTGTGTATGTGGCAATGGATACAAAGTACACCCTGTATAACACCTCCTTACGCTTCAAAGGTGCTTCTCTTCTCCATAGCAGGTCAATAGACCTTCTCATTAAATCTTTTCTACTTCACCTTTCTCCTCAATCACTCTTCCAAGATATTTTACGTTCTGTATTGTTCTCTACTCTACTCTATCCAACTTTGTAGCGTTATTAGGCCTTATTCTCTTTCTATTCATTACTATCACTTCACACTTTGTCATGATAAATTTCATTCCACACTCTCTCACTTCCTCAATCCATTCTTGTAGTTGTTCCTGTACTTCCTCTTCCTTCTCCCCCCAAACCATCAAGTAATCAGCAAACATCATGGCCTTCATATTTTCCTCCCCGAGTGTTCCTGCTGCTTTGTCATTTGTAGCAATATGATTAACAGTTAACAAGAGATGGGGGACCCTTTAATCATTAATGACATTCAAGAAAAAATCAGATTTGAGACTCAAATAATTTTTTTAAAAAAACCAATTTTACAGGTGAAATTTGTTTTAGGGCTCTATTAGTGGTTCAGTCATTTTTACTTTACATCCATTGCTGTTTCCAGCCCCATGCCTGGGTCACTTTAGTAAACTGCCTCTATTTTCCACTTTCCTTCTGCCTTCTTCCTCCTCTAACGCGATTACATTATTCTCCCTCACTTGCGCAATTATAGGTAGGATAAGCAAGTGAAACAGGCCAGCTTATTCATCACACATCGACCATATTTGCTGGTCAAACGGTCTGAAGCGTCACTCTCCCAATAGACCAGACTTCCAATAATTTGGAGGGGGGATCAGGGTTCTAGTACTGGTCGGGTGTAATGAGGGTGGTTTTTCCTCAATGATTTTCCTCTTTCCCTCTGTAATAGTGTGGATAGACTTCCTCTAAAGCCAACCTTCCTCGTCTCTAACTCATTAGCATAATTAGTGTATGCTGTTAACCCAAACTGGTTGTAAGACTCGGTGCTAAAAAGTAAATTTACACTGGTGGTCGCACATACTTAATTTAATCTTCAATCATACGACCAGATGTACCGAGTATGTTTTTTTTTTTCCATGAAAAGGTTTCCTGCGTTTTCTCCATGCAGATGAGAGTACATTTCCTCTAAATTCTACTTTTCTCATCTCTACCATATTAGGGCCCAGCCTTATATTACATAAGGTTTTTTTTTCAATGATTGCATAGCCTTCCTGCCCCCCATTCCCCAATTCACCCTCGTAGGAGAGAGTAAGATTCTGAGATCTCCCACTTCCTCCATCCTACATAATTTTTTATAATTTGGTAAATTATATTACTTTAATCGTTTAGTTATTTTGAGACATAAGGATTGGTAATAAAGCAAGCAACATGAAATTTTATAATACTTTAATTGCAATAAGTAAATGAATATAAGGGACATTTCATAATTGATATATTTTTTTTCACCTTAAACATTGATAAAAAAGAATCTATTTAAGATGTATTTTGACCAAGTCNTAAGAAAATACTGAAATCCCCCCCACACAAAAAAACTTACGAAATTAAAGACGACCCCTTAATGTTGCGAGTAGTTTGGACAGGTAATGCATAAAAAACTCTTAAGATAACAAAAGGTTCTTTCATCAAGGAACCTCCGCCAATATTTACCTTTGCTTATCTGAGTGGAATGTTGTGTGTACACTTGACAGAATGATTCCACAGAGTCAGTGGTGAGCTCGCAACCTTGTTTAATTTTTCACTTATCTCTGCGAGTTTGTCGATAGATCAGCCAAGTGCACACCAACGAAATTCTAACTCTTTCTATTACTGGAGCTCTGTGTTGCTCTCTTTCACACACATTCACCGTCTAGACTTTTAGGTGAGTGTTATGGCTTTCAAATCGAAAAAACTATAGAAAGCCCGAAATACATTTTTAACATTAAAGTGTAGAACTCTTTTTTTAACATCAGAATTTTATCTTTGCAGATATCTAGTAAATGCAAATTCTATTATAAATTATAAAGCACTGCTCCATACCACTGTGTTTGCATACGAAGTGTCAAACACATGAAGTCACGTTTGCCACCGATAGGGAGGTCATGGTTTGAATTCCGGCTATGTGTACTGAGGATGTCCTTAACTAAATGATTTCCCACCCTCCCCCCAAACAAATGCGAGTAAATTTCCTCTCAAACTATACCTTCCTCATCTCTTTGTAATGCATCTATGCATACAACCCAAACATGTGCAAAGAGGTGGTGAAATAAATGTTAATTTTAAAGGAATTTAACCCGCCTCGGTGGCGTAGTCGGCTAACGCGCTAGTTGTGTTGAGCTCAACTGCTGAGGACGGGGAGATCGAGGTTCGAATCTCGGTCGGGTGAACTGGGGGTGGTTTTTCCTAAATGGTTTTCCACTCTCTCTCCACGTACATGCGGGTTCACTTCCTTTAATTCAACCTTACCAATTCCTAACCCATTAGCGTAATTAGTACTATAAGCGTATAACCCGAACAGGTAGTAAGACGCGGTGATAAATAATAATAATAATAATAATAATAATAATAATAAATAAAGGAATTTAATTCTAAAGTAGACATCTCGGCACCTCATCTGTAATGTCATCACTGTTAATAACAAAATTATTTATTTAAATAAAGGTTAAACTGTAATCAAACAGTATTTTTTTTATATAAATTAAATTATTTTTCCAAATAGCAGATACTTCTTGACAATGAACTTAATTTTTATCTCTGAACGTGTCCACTATTAAGAGATTTCACTATACTAAGTATGAATACAAAATAGTTATGTCTACCAAATAATATCATACCACGTTTATACAATCATGCAAAATGTCATTTGGAAACAATAGTATGACACTTTCGCTCTGTCGGCAGTGGCTGCATAGTGGGCCAGAAATTCTCAGCTTGATTCCAAGTATGGGGGGGGGCGGAATATAATGGGTGAAATTGGTGTTTCCCATTTTAACTATAACAATATAATTACTGCATTTTGCTCTATTGTATGCAGGAATGAATCAATTTTGTACTTGGCTTACTGAACAGACTTCTTAATGTTAAGGATAGGCTCTTGAATCCTTGAGATTCGAGGATCTGAAACTCAAATCCTTAATATAATCCTTTTTTTTTATCAATTTTTTAATTGAAATTGGTTTTAAAGTTCTAGTACTGCTTATTAGTGGTACAGAACCAATTTTAATTATTATAGCATGAACTTAACAACCAGGCCCCAGACCAGAAATTTAATACTTAGTTGAATGTATGAATGTTATAATTAATGGATTATAAGAAAGAATTTTAACGTTTAGCTACCATTTGTATTTTTTATTATACTATTGTGTTTATATTTCCTCTTGTGTTCATAATTTGTTCCAAAATTCAGACTTGGGATTCGAAGGTAAATTGGAGATTCAGATTTGTAAATAAGCAAATTAGACCAAACTCTACATAATAAACAATACTAGGGTGTCTACCATTCAGTAATACTAGAATTAGCCGGGAATTTGAAGTGATTGGGGGAAAACGGGAATAAGCCGGGAATATGGTGAGTTAAAAAAAATCGGTAAAATGTTGTTTTACTCAAAATATGAAATATAAAAATTAGTAAATTAGTAAATTACAATGCAGTCAATCTTTTTTTTCTTTTCTAAGCTATGTAATATATTTTATTATTCCTTGTAGACTATGTTAACACAAATAAAAAACATGTTTATTTTAATTTTAAAATTTATTATTCATAAAAAGGATTAACAAAAAACAGAGGCGGGTATAAGGTTGTGATACACTTTTGAGTCAGGAAGTTCAGGAAATTATCAAGGGAAATCAGGGAAAAAGTCGGGAATTTCATTGGTAAAGTTGAGTACACATCATTAAGATGTACATAAAATGAATTGTGAACAGTAGGCCTTCTGTACTGTGCATGTGTGTACAAGCACAGACTAAACTGTTGGGACAACCCCTGCCTATCCGTGTGGGGGTACAACCTTGAAGTACCTAAGTCCATAGTGCATAGGTTATTTTAGAAATTTTCCCTAAAGGGGGAATACAGAAATGCGTACGTCTCACATGAGACAATGGAATTAATGACACCACTACAGTAAAATACTGAATATGGGCTGTGGTTTTCAATTTTGGCTCGGCATTTAAAGATTTTGTATGCATAAATAAGCATTTCTGGCATTTGTTATTAGGAAGTGGTTTCACCTTAAAAGCCCATATTATATTGCCGGGGAAATTTAAACTGTCATTTATAAAGAATAATTCGCTATTCATAGGTGTTAAGTAAGTAAGATTTCACTGTAGAGTTTGTGGGACTCCATTTTTTTTTTCTTGAATATAAGTCTTGGGAAACAATTTATTCCCTCTTTTGTGTGCCCAGAATCTTAATAGTGAAAACCCCTATACATATCACAATACTCCGCTTAGTAGTAATCAAAACATAATATTATTTTGTGTTGTAGTACTCAAGATAAATAAATTTATCGCAACAACTGTTATATTTCGATGATAAAATACATGTTTACATAATCATTTTCAATTTAGTATCCACTGGACAATAACCCAAAGTTGGAATTTTCAAATATTTATTTACAAATATCACATTTTCTCTTATCAATATTGGATTATTATTTTCTGTGCCACTAATTTTAGACATGTTGTGTAATTTGTACTTGGCATTCAAACTGTTAAAAAATCTTATGTCTAATACCCATGCAACAAGACTTGTGACACTTTTATAACAAGACTTTTAACTTAAATTTGGGGGTTTGCGAATCTTCGAAATAAATATCAGCTTCACCAATAAAAACATTGACAGCTAAATTACTTAATTTTATGTTCACTTATTACCAATCTGAGCTACATAATAAATTGATACTCATATTGAAAAACCTTTTAGTAATCGAATTGCAAGCTGTGATAGTAACTTAAGCCATGAGATTTAAACGAAATATTACAAACAAATGTGTAATAAACCATATTCCAAATTATTCTAGCGCTTAAAGTTGTTGTAATAACCAAAATATAATATTGTTTTAATATTGTTTCCCAAAACAACTAACAGAAGATATTTGAGCCTCGATTTGGCTTCTAGAATATTTTATATATTTGATGAGTTCGCTTTGGATTGAAAAATTGTACTTCGCATACCCCTAAATTTTTTTACTTGTGTAACAAGTCAAGTAACTCTTTTTACTTGTGTAACAAGGCTTGTAACATGTTTTACTTTTGTAACAAAACTTGATACTTGTAGTACTGGGGTAATCAAACTTGTAACACTAGTTTTTGTTTTTTTTCAGGCAATGCCCAAATGACGCCCCCACCTCCAGCCCCTCAGCCTCATCGTAGTTTAAGTTTAGACCCCCCTCCGAGTGATTCAGTAGAGGCAGCCATCAAAGACATACGCTTAGCCCTTCAGAGAACCAAAACTCTTCCACTGAAAAGCCCGTCATCTGAAGAGAATCATGAAGTGACTGACAGCCCCGTCTGGGTGCCAAGGTAGGTCCTCTTCGCTTCATCAACAGCCTGGGCTTTTGGGGCTTATACAGGGCTGGGATGTTTGGAGATGTTTTGGAATAGAAGGAATACTTTGGTAAACCATTTAAATAAGCTTGGTGTATGAATACATATGCAACCTATATACTGAATGTTCTTAAACAAAAAATTAGAGATGGAACGCTCAAATCCTCGATTCATTGAATCTCCCAAATCCTATTGTATTGAAAAGATTTGAGATTCGTTCAAATCTCAAAAAAAGTAATTTGAATACAATTATTAAGACCTTGACTTCAAATAAAAAAAATTAAACAATGTGTAAAAATAATATATAGAATTTTGAAGTTGAAAAAATAGCAAAATACAAAAAATATATTAGTATAATTAATTCACAAAAAAATTGTTCTCTTTGTTGTTTGTAACATACTATACATTACAAATAAATAACATTTGTCACTAGCACAAACCCTCAAACAAGTATTTTTTTAAATTCACTTTTAATTATTTTCACATAGAAAATTAAACATTTTCAAGGATTAGATGATTCAAATATGGAATCGAGATTCAAAAGAAAATTTCAGATTTGAGAAATATAGCATTCAACCTTTTTCTATTTGAAAAAATATCCTCCTATATAAAAATATACACCTATATATTCCTTTTACATGTTCCTACCTGTGTCCTACTATCCTTTACTCATTTCCTTTTTCTTATTTTTTTGTTTTATTTTGTTTTTTGGTTTCCTCTTTTAGGAAGTTGCATTGCATGTTTCACACCCCCTCTAGATGAGTTCCGATAGAATAAAACCTAGGTTGCGGGATTGGGTGGTAACTATCGATTTTCATCAAGAGCCAGCCATTACCTCTTTGTCCAATGGCAGCAATGTAAAGTGTGAACTGTTCTTTCTTTTCATTCTAAGAGCCATACTCTTTTCATTGCTTATATTTCTTCTCGAATAAAATCAAAACTAATTAATCACATGAACAAGGTTTCATTCTGTCAGGACTTATCAGCAGGGAGTGTGAAACATTTGATGCAACTTCCTAAAACAGAGAAAATAAATGTTAAGAAAAAAGAAATTGGTAAAGAATGATTGGGCAAAAAGTTAGGAGCATCAACATAGCTCTTTTTCTTTATTTGTAATGTTTGAAAAATAACACTTGGACATGGGAACCAAAACTAATACCTTATTATTCTCATGCCCAGGTGTGTAATTTTTTTTAAATTCACTAACATAAGATCTGATGCAGCTGAAATTGTACTAAAGATTGTTTTGATAGCCCAAGCTTAAGCAAGTCATGTATAATAAATTGTTGAAGTGGATGCTATCTCAGTTTCCTTTTTTATGTTTACAAATGAAAAATGACGCCAAACACTTATATTGAATTAAAAATTGAAAGGATTATAGAAGGGCATAGCTCTGGATGTGAAAAACGTATCAATATTTTCCTTTTGATTCTAATATTTTTTACTCGATAATTTTTTCCGATACTTTTACTGATATTAGTACTCACACTCCGGTATCGGATCAGTATCGAGATAATCTTGCTTTTTGTTAACTTCACTCGTGCTGAGATTAAATGTTTACTATGGTGGACCGTGGTGGAAGAACAATTGACACTATTTCTCAATTCTCACTCATTTTCTGCCACATTAACATTCAATCTCTTTAGCTCAACATAATTTGAAGCTTTTTTTCATCTTTTTTTAAAAATCTATACAGCCTTATGTCTGACCGGGTGATCTGTGACCAGTCTACTACCCCTTCCTTTATCAATGTGCAAGGTCATCAAAACTAAACAAAAGACGCTTTTGTGTTGTTGTTATTATTATTATTATTATTATTATTATTATTATTATTATTATTATTATTATTATTATCACCGCGTCTTACTACCCGTTCGGGTTGTACGCAAGCTAATGTATAATGGTAAGGTGATTGTGAGATGAAATGGAGGACCTACAGCTTAACGTGGAATCCGAACCACGGTGGAGGCCTGGAATTTCACACATTCACAAGATGTCTTGTCAGAGGTGAAGGAAGGGTTTGGTAATCAGATAAATCTTTTCCGGGACCGAGGATTGAACCCCGGCCGCCAGCATAGAGGTCTGACACCTTACCCCTAGACCACCAGGTCACCTACACGCTTTTGTAGAACTCAATGAATGTTTCAAGCAGACGAATAAGAAAAGTGTATGTGCATTGATATTTTTCTTCTAATTCTCTTAATGAGTACAGTATCAATATTTTTCTTTCGATACCACATCCCAAGGCAAGGCCTACATATGACACTATAAAACTGTATATACTTAACTATATGTAAAACTGCCTTAATATTCATACTATAACTTTATGTTAGCTATAACTATCCTTATCGAGTGAAGATTGATTCAAAATATGTAAGAATTTATTTTCTTGCAATAGTTTGCTTACAAAGGAAAGTGTATACTGGTCCCTTAATAGCCTATCTCACGGCCGGTTAGCCAGGATATTAGATATACAGTTACTTTCAAACCAGAATTCTCATCGAAGCTTTGTTAAATGCATTCTTTATTTCACTTGAATTCGCAAATCTATAATATCCTTAATCCTTAGAATATTCAAAAGTCTCGTCCATGCAATTGCAGGTATATTTCCTCTAAAATTACACCTTATCTATCCTTAGTTGATTAAATTAATTATATATGCATAACTAGAGTCGGTTCAAATCCACTATTTTACAAATTTCAATCCCTCCAATTTACCTTTGAATCTCAAATTTTGGAAAAATTTATGAACATAAGAGGAAATATAAAAATAATAGAATAGTATAAAAGACAAATAGTAACTAAATGTTAACACTATTTCTTATAATCCATTCATTATAAAATTCGTACATTCATTTAAGTGTTAAATTGCTAGTCTGGGGACTGGTTGTTAAGTTTATCCTTTAATTATAATTGGTTCTAAACCACAAATAAGCAGTATTAGTTCTCTAAAACAAATGTTACTTGAAAAATTGAAAGAAAAAAAAAATTTAATGAGTTGAGTCTTGATCAAAAATTTTCCGGAAAGCCTCGCTTCTCGAATATCTTTAAGCACTTGAGGGTCCCACCCCCTCACTCTTCAAATAGACTGAACACTGATCCCCATGCAACCATTAATGCTTGTATTAGTTTAGTTAAACGTGGATAACTCGGATGGACGAGCGATAGCCCTAATTATTATTTTGCCTCATCCAATGAACATAATTTAGTTGATTCCTCTTGGATGCTGAGAATTTGTTCCAACGTTTAAAGACGTCTACCAACTTTCACTTGTTTCTTGTTGTGTTTAAGTGAAAGTTAGCTCAAGCATGACTCTGCTATTTCCTTTGGTTTATTTGCAGGCGGCGGGTTGTGACGAATGGCGACTCGGACCAGCGCAAGGGGCATAGTGGCGAGGAAGGAGTGGAGGAAGGTAAAGGTTTTTTTTTATTATTAATGGTGGGGGTAAAAGAAAATGCACTGCTCACTTTGAGTCGATTTTGAATGAAAACATAATAGTTCTATTTGTATTTGAATAATATGGAGCAATACTTGTACTTAAAACATTTCAAGTTCATTGTATTATATTTGGAAGATGGTATAGGAAAGGTGGATAGAAACATATAAAAGGGGGACGAACACAACATGGCCTTTACAATGAAAAGAAGAACACAGTTCACACTTACCCCGACCTAGGTTTCATTCTATCGGAACTCATCAGGGAGGAGTGTGAAACGCGCAACGCAACTTCATAAAAGAGAAAACCATAAAAACAAAAGGGGAGAAAAAGGAAAATGGTAAAGAATGATAGAACATATAGATAGGAACATGTAAAAGGTATAATATAAAGGACAAAATTAAAATTATACATTTGATAGAATTGTAATGCCCTGTTTTCTAAGTTACTTTCAGCAAGATGTTCACTCACATTTTAGCTCTTCCTGGCATTGTATTACATCTTGTTGTGAGCCAGCTCGTGCAACCTTGCACCTTGTTCTCTTATTGTATAGACTAAAATCTGCAAGTCCCAGATTTAACGTGTGCAGATTCAGTCAATAACCAACGAGCCTAAGGAAAGCTAGCAAAATCAGCGGCTTGCGGCTCCGTCACTTAGGGTCGGACTGTTCCCCTCAGGCTACCGCGCGGGGTCCTTTAGGGTTTGCACATGCTCCCTTGTTTAGTTCATTATGGTCGATGTACCCATTGTATTGTAGACTGGTATTTTCACTTAATTAAACAGAACCATTTGTACAATTCACAAGCCCTCTGCTTCCACGACATACTCGTTCCATCAGAGTAACCTCACACGCTTGGGGGTAGCCATCCAAAGTCACATAAACCCCTTAATTCCTTGGCATTCTGTAGTTAGAGTGGAAAACTTCGGGCCGCCATGTGAAAAGGGAGGTTTTACATAATTATATTTTTTGTGGAAAAAGTAATGACATACATATTCCGTTCTAACAACATTTAATATAACTATGTTTAATTATTCTTTTATTTGACAAAATGAAATATTGTAGGACTATGAGCTATGAAATTAAATAATGTATTATAATTTAATCAAATTAGTTAAACCAAACTTTTTCTTTTACAGAAATTTTGGAAATGAGTCTAGTTGAAATAATTAAAACTTGACTGAAATCTTAATTTTAAATTACTTACACAATCCTATCTAACTTATTGAAAATAACGCTAAGAACTTAGTCTAATTTTGTTATCTTACTTTAATACCTCATAAAGTATTTTTTTTTAATACAAGGAGGGAAAATATTAAATATCTTAGTACAGTAATCTTGAAACTACTAAATTTTATTTTTTTTATTTCAAAGCAAAGCTGAATTGAATAATACAAAATATTCTCAAAACTGAATTGAAGTTTGACTATTTAAAAAAAAATGTTTACTTTAAGAAAAAATTATACTTTGCGTATCTACCTATGTCAATTTAGGTATTCAAATATAATATAAAAAATTCATCTTAAAGTAATTAATTAAGATATTATCACAAGATGATATAATTTAATAGTTTTTAAATTAAATTAAATTAAATGTAATTAAATGTAAACACTAATTTGTGATGGAAGTAACCGCAGAAGATAATAACAAACATAATTAACTTAGCTTTATTTTTTATTTTTTGTGAAGCTTTATAATGGTCGGATCCAGAATTTTACTTCCAGATCAAAGTCATAGTTTTAAAAGCTTTGCACGCTCAACTAGATTTGGTTTTCTTCTTTTGGAAATTTTCTGCAACTCTCTAAATGCTATTGCAGCAACAATCATAAGGTATATTTTATTTTTCATTTTCATAAACACATAAGATGAGTAAATGAAAATTACAAGGTTTTGGAAGCTATCTATCAATTAGTAAATCATTCACCATACAAAAAAATTTTAAGAGTTCTTGACATGCATTTTATTCTTGAAAATTAGATTAACATCATACTTTACATAGGAAACTCAACTCTAGAATCAGGGATTTGAATACCTATCTTTAGATTGACAAGAATAACCATACTTTACATAGTACAAACTTATTTTTAAAACATTGTATTGCCCCTTAAAATAGGCTGCATCACTTTGGAAACTATCAAATATTTGACCTGAAAATATTGTTGGTGAAATGTAGGCGTTCTCTTCCACAGTGAAGAATTAACAGTTGGGGACTGGATGTTGTGCCTGTCATAGTCCTAAGTTAGATTATAAGGCATATGAAGCTACGACAGGCCTAACAAGCTGGTAGGGAAAAATATATGGCTTGATTATAAAAGTGGCCCAAGCCACAATACACTCATTTAAAAAAAATTGGACACTATTTTCTTTTTAACTTCAAAATTTTTGTTTACTGAAATTTGAGATTTAATAATGAAAGCCAAA
Source organism: Timema californicum (assembly GCA_902141385.1). Lineage (NCBI taxonomy): Eukaryota > Metazoa > Arthropoda > Insecta > Phasmatodea > Timematidae > Timema > Timema californicum. The sequence continues at coordinate 39,613 of CABFOW010001720.1, forward strand.
ATATAATATTGATTCTCGATTATTTCAATACCAGTTTAAGAATAAAGGAATCTAGTCTAACATCACTACTGATTAATCGATTTACATGGATATTTTCCTTCTATATATGGTTGGTCATTATCATTACTATAATATTGTACATTGGACATTGGATGGAAATACATATAATATATCTCTTTTAAGAAAACATCTTTTTGCTTTTTTGAGTTAGCTTTTAATATATATTTGGAAGGAGTTACAGGAAAGGTGGATAGAAACATATAAAAGGGGGACAAACACAATATGGCTCTTACATATATTTAGCACCGCGTCTTACTACCCGTTCGGGTTATACGCTTTAAGTACTAATTACTCTAATGGATTAGGAATTGGGAAATTTAGGAAAAACCACCCCCAGTTCACCCGACCGAGATTCGAACCTCGATCTCTCCGTCCTCAGCAGTCGAGCAGCTCAACATGACTAACGCGTTAGCCAACTACGCCACCGAGGCGGGTATGGCTCTTACAATGAAAAGAAAAACACAGTTCACACCTTACACTGCTGCCACTGGACAAAGTAGTAATGACTGCCTTTTGAACAAAATCAATCATTACTGCCCAATTCTCCGACCTTGGTTTCATTCTAACAGAACTCATCAAGGAGAAGTGTGAAACGCACAATGCAACTTCTTAAAAAAGGAAACCAAAAAACAAAAAATAGAATAGTAGAATTATTAAAACATGATAGAACATTTAGATAGGAACATGTAAAACATAAAGGACCAAAAAAACACAAACATAAGAAGAAAGGAAATACTTTATTTGTTTCTTTTACAAGCTCCTATCATCCTTTACCAATTTCCTTTTTCTCCCTTTTGTGTGTGTGTTTTTTTTGTTTTGTTTTTTTAAGGAAGTTGCATTGCACGCTTAACACTCCTCCCTGATGAGTTCTGATAGAATGAAACCTAGGTCGGGGGATTGGGCAGTATTGATTGATTTTCTTTAAGAGGCCGTCATTACCTTAATATCCAATGGCAGCAATGTAAAGTGCGAACTTTATTCTTTTCGTTGTAAAAGCCATTTTGTGTTTGGACCCTTTTATGTTTTTATCCACCTATACTGTGCCTTCTTCCAAATATATATTATAATAATATATAGTGATGATTAAAAATACTAATTAATATTTACAAGCACCTCGATGCGACATGGAGGGGATAGTAGACTGAAAAGTGATTGGGGGGTGGGGGGGATCGAAATAATAATGTTTAGAAGGGTGACAACTTCTCTTGCGGATTAAAAACTACCTTTTGGTATTGCTCATGTTCTATGTTGATGGATTGTACATTGCAGGAGGGTGTTAGTCACAATCATCGGGAATAATCCTAGCCTGTGGTCAAATCAGTTTAGTTAAATGCCTCCATCTTCCTCTTCCTTCCTTACTCTCGTCCATTATTCTTTCATTTGCACTCTTACAATTAGCTGCTCTTCCTATCTATTTGTTGGTACTCTTTTGTGTTCATTTCCCTCCAAACTTCACCTCCATTATTATTCTTGGGATCCTTTCCATCTTCATTACACGTCCATACAATCTAACACTTGCTTCCTCTACTATCTGACTGGACTCTCTGGTTACCAACTCTTTCACAAACAACTTAATGCCTAATCCTATTTCTCCTTGTGACAGCTTCATAAGTAACTATGGGTACGAAGTATGCCCCATACAGAACTTCTTTACATTTCAAGAGCAATCCTCTTTCCCATGGGATAGTATTTGAATAAAATGGTACTCGAGGGCTCTAGTCTTACCTTAGCTATGTATTCTGTAAATGTAATTTACGGCAGATGAACGGAAGATTAATGCTAAACACTTTGTTTCAGAAGAAGCTGACACTGACCTTGAAACAGATAGACTACTCGGACAGCAAAGAACAGACGACCTTGGCTTCTTTGATGAGAAAGTGGTAAGTTTGATCACCAAAATGTATGCACATTTTTGATTACTCTTGTCTTTGCTGGGTTATTATTACTTTTGTTGTGGTTTTTTTTCACACTTAAGTCTGACAAGACTGAAAACTTACACTATCAAGCCAAAAAATCACATTTTTATGTTTTAAAACTATGATTAATGTCTTAGGGCCAGTCTTATGACTACAGGGTAAATATTGCTATCGGGAGGTTAAAGTTAGCGACCAGATAATGGTTATCAGTCACTTTAATATTTTACACGTATACGAACTGAATTTAGCTTCCATATAGCTTTCTGAAGGATATATATAGTTTTATGCAGAAAACGCAAGGTTGGTATTATTTTTACTGGTACGTGCACGTGTATAAGCCCTGATTCTACCGCTACAACCTAGCGAGTGGTGAGAAAGCTCAACATTTGTTAAATAATGGCAGCTAAACGAGTGCAAGTAAACAGATGGCATCACGTGGGTGCAGAAGCTAAGATGTCTTGCAAGTACTAATTTCAGTGTCTGCCAAAATGTGGTCAATAGATGGGTAGAGCGTTTACAAAATTTAATTTATTGTACTCACATTTTGATAATTGGTTCTTATATAACTATAGCTCTACAAATAGCTTGTCAGTTTATATAAAAGTGATAATTAAATGTTTTAACTTTATATATAGTTAGATCCTGTGCCTACCAAACATGTTAACCAAGATTTTAACTTAAAAACATATTTTGATAGGTGAAACCTCATGAAAAACAATGCGTCACCATGGCAACCATTTTAACTTTCAAATAAAACTTATCAGGTACTTAAACCTCCCGATAAAAATGTAATGGATAAATACATTTTATCTGGCGGATAAATGCTACCTGTAAGTAATAAGACAAACTTTTAACTTATCGTAGGTGACCTGGCGGTCTAGGGGTAAAGTGTCAGACTTCTGTGCTGGCGGCCGTGGTTCAATCCTCGGTCCCGGCACAGATTTATCTGATTACCAAACCCTTCCTTCACAACAATCACCCTACCATTACACATTAGCGTAAGTGCGTACAACCCGAACGGGTAGTAAGACGCAGTGCTAATAATAATAATAAATTTTAACTTATCCACCAGATATAAATATTTATCTGCCAGATTAATATTCATCCAGGAGACATATGACTGGCCCTTAATGTATTATATTTGGAAGATGGTACAGGAAAGTTATGTAGACAAATATAAAAGCGAAACAACACAATTTGGCTTTTACAATGAAAAGAAGAATACAGTTCACGTTTTACATTGCTGCCATTACCTCTTTGTTCAATCGTAACAATATAAAATGTGATCTGTGTTCTTCTTGTGTTATTAATGTTAGTTCCTCTTAAATGTATCTTTGTGCCTTTGTTGTTTCTTTTTTCCAGGTATAATACAATTAATTACCTCATAAATTGAAACACAGTTTTACTTATAGATATATGATATAATCTCTTGGTGTCTTAGCAATAATTGTGAAAAGGAGATGTAACGTGGAAGTGTGTGATAGAAATTAAAGAAGGGTCTTTTGAATTCTTAAGGCTATTCAAGGAAACAAAGAACATCTCAGATTCAATATTCAAACTTTTTTTATTATAATTTTTAATCTGAATGTCTTGGATCTCCTGTGATACTTACTAGTGGCTTTGTTCAACATAATCATTGAACAAAATCGATAACTATATCCGGACCATTATTTTACCACTTAACTGAATATGAATTCACATATATAATCAAAAAATAAGTTATCATTCAGTCATGACTTCATCCTGTTATTGTATTTTTCTAATGTTCGGATTTGCATTTGAGATCCACCCCCCTTCGTGGTAGAATGATTTATGGTGTCACCATCGCAATAGATTTAACTGCCGACGATAGGGAGATTAGTATTTGAATACAGGTGAGGTGTACTCAGATTTCTCCCCCTCCTAAATGTTCTCCACTCTCCCTCTAAACAAATGTGGGGACACTTCTTCCTAATTTGACCTTCCTCAACACCAACACATTATCATTATTAGTACATTTGCATGTAACCTGAATGGGTAGTAAGATGTGATGCTAAAAAAAAAGCCCATAGGTTTATTTCCTAAGTGTTTCAATAACAGTTTTGATTTTCAAATTATTATAAATTTTACTTTGATTCCTTACAAACCTACAAAACTAAAGACACACATAACTATCGTGTTGTTTAAATGGGACATGCAGTATACAGTTATTCTTGATAAATATTATCCAAGCAATTTCCTTTATCAGTAAACAAACCTAGTATGAAGGAATTAGTGGCCATGCTTCAGGAAGGAAATATCTATCCAGATAATAAAACCACAGTGAATTCAAACCAGTACTTTAGCGTTACACGTTTCCATAATCTTGTCTGGTTGTTGACGACACTCCATGTTGCGCGAATATATGTCAGTGATTTAGGAATTCTTCTTACTTGGCTAGTGGTTTTAATGTTTGTTTCTTTCAACCGCAATGAAGTTTAAACTTATAAACACGCAAAGTAAAACAGGATCTGATGATTCCTTGGAAACTATGGTTTGTTGGAAATTCTTATGTATTCTTCTTCGGGCTCTTTGGAAAGGTATTGTTTTTCAGTGTTCTAGAAATGATTTCCTCAATTCATTAAAAATATTTGAGAGTTGAGGGCAAACTTAAGATTTATGATTTAATAAAAAAAATATTGATGAATAAATATGATAAAATTCTAGAAAATGAATCACAGATAAAAGTAATAAACACTAACACATATTTACAAAAACTTAAATATTTAGATGTCACTTGACATGGCAGTGTAATACTTTCTGAGGTAGATGCCATGTAACATCAAAATATCGATGTGTTTGTAAATATGTAAACTTATTAGCATTTTTACTTTCATTTGTGTTTAATGTTGACTTTCCCCCCACCCTTCTGGTAAAGAAAGTATTGTGATTGGAAAAACATGAACTCAAGATTTTGATGGATGTCGACATTTCTTGACTACCTGACTTGAACACCCTGACACCGAAAAAAAGTATTTTTTTTAATGGTGTTTATCTGTCTTTAACTTTGACTAAAGCTGAAAACACTTATCTATAAGACCAAAACTTGTTATTTAGGGTTTTCATAACGTTCCTTAGAGGGATTTCTCGAATTATTTATCCAACAATAAAATTAAGGGTAGTTTATTTAAGGGGGAAAAGACCAAAAAAAAACGAATTTCTCAAAATCCGTTCAGGTGATTTTGATTAATTTTCATATCAAAGTATTGTTTATCATGTAAATGATTTTGAGGGTACGTTATATAAACACAAATTTCCAATTTTGATCATATCCTGTCAACTATTTAAGATATAGAAAACTTATAATAGAAATATATTTTTATAAAACTAATAGTTTCTGAGCTATTAGTAAATATATTTTCTTAAATTGAAGTATGTTAAATTATGTTCTTTGCTGAACAGAGATGTTACCTATAGAAGATACTCTAATCCTCGAATTCTAAAGTATTCGAAAGATTCATAATATAGACAAATCTTTAAAAAGTATCTTGATTACAATTATGAAGATCTTGACTTGATATTACAGTTTTAGTCAATTGGCAAACATTGTTTATACTTGTGTAGCTGGGAGGGGAACAAAATCAATAAAAAGCACAACACTTTATTAACCCTTTTGCTGTGTTAATCAAATATATCTGATCTCAGCAGTATAGCCATTGACTGCGCAAATCGATTTCACCCCACAACGTGTAAACTTTATTTACCTTTTCTGGGACAGTCGGAAATAGCCACAAGAGTGTTATAACGCAGAATTATTCATACTAACATGCCCGTGCGCCTCTAATATCTGGTGTTAGTGTTGAGAACTGTTAATTAGCAGCTGATAAATCATAACATTAATAGCGCTTGTTCACTTCCACATTTCACTACTTGAAGCGCACATGCAATATTTATGTGTAAGAAAACATTGTTGAGCGATTTATTAGTTCAGTATTTTATTATATTGTATTTTATCGATATTTGATCACTGTTAAAATTATAGAGAAGGTGTGTATATAAAAAGTATAATTTAACAAACATGCTTATATTCTTGAACAAACCGTTTATGAAAAGAAAATTGCAAAACAATAAGAATTCTTGTAGATAATCGTTTGTTACCTTGGCTCTGCATTTCCACGCCAAATGAAAGGGCCAACACTAATATGTTAGAAACTGAGAAGGTTGAATTTATAGGAAGTGAACCTGCATTTGTGTGGAAGGAGAGTGGAAAATGATTTAGGAAAAACTACCCCCAGTTCATCTGATCAAGATTCGAACCTCGATCTCCCCGTCCTCGGCAGTTTATCTCAACAAAACTAGCGCGTTATTTAACTACGTCAGGTGATAGATTCATTGAATTGTATTTCAGTATCAGGAGTTATTTTGTTGACAACCATCTTGATCAGTTTGTGATACTCATGAATTACTTAATTTCCAACATTGAAATATTTTGTTTCCCCTTCAAATCTGATTTGGTTAACATTGTGACAGGCTAATATACGGTCTTTGGGATAGGTTTGTCTTGTAATTATATAATGGGCTAAAATCACTTTTAATCATCTATATTAAAAAATAAACATATAGATTCAATATTTAAAAAAATAAACTTTTTTTCTAGAGTTGGTTCAAATACACTATTTTAAGATTACTGGTCTGTGGCCTGGTTGTTCAGTTTATCCTATTGTTATAATTGGTTTTGAACCATCATTTAACCGTATTAGAACTTTTAAACAAATATTAAAGTTTTTAAAAAATATTTGCCTCGAAACCAAAATTTTCTTGATTCCTTGAATATCCTTAAGGATTCAATAATCTGAAGGCCCTATCCCTATTTTCTTTTCTAAATCATTAATCTGATATCTCTAATACCTATAAATATTCGATAATTTAAAGGGTCCATCCTTGATCTTAGATGATTCTATATGAACTATCTGTGAAAACTGAGTAATATTCCATCATGGAACTTACAAGTAACATAACAATGCTCACAACTTATTTTGTTTCTGACACATGCACTCCTACCGGTGTGTCTACTCTAACCGTGTGTGTATATATTATTGATAACACCAATAGCCACTCTCTCCGGTGCGTTGATAAGACAGGAAATGACGAGTGGTTGGTGGTGAATATCCCAGTTCCATGATTAGATAGACTGTGTCAGGGGTGACCCAGTTATACACCAGGCCATACCTGCCCGTCATTTATCATGGCAGTGGGATGACTATAATGGTTTAATTAAATGTTATTTTTTCCAGAGACAACTCAAGTCCACCATTTTATTAATTCAAATCTTGATTTTAATTTTGAATCTGAATCTTGAAAAAAAATTACTAACATTAGAGGAAATAGAAATATAATAGAATAGTTAAAAATAGAAATAGTAACTAAGTGCTAACATATTTGCTAGACTGAATTTACTATAATATGCATTTATGCATTTACATATTGCATTACAGGTTTGGGGTCTAGTTGTTAAGATTGTTAAATAATTTTGTTTGGATTCTATTATAGAATATATTTCTACTATATGTTTATACTACTGGAAAGCTGGAAAGCTGGAAAGCTGGAAAGAAACATATAGTTATAGTTACATATAATATGTAACTATAACTATATGTTTCTTTCCAGCTTTTCTTTACCTCCTTCAAAATATAAGGAAATACCTTGAAAAGAGGTTTTCCTTTAGAGATATATTATATGTTCGCTACCAATGTTCATTTCCTTTGTAAATGTCCTGTGTGTTATTAATTCCTTTTACATGTTCCTATCTAAGTGTCTTATTATTCTTTATCATTTTCCTCTTTCTCTCTTGTGTAATTTTCGGTTTACTTTTTCAAGAAGTTACCTTGCACGTTTCACACTCCTTCCTGAAGAGTTCCGATAGAATGACACCTGGGTCAGTGGATTGGGCAGTAACAATCAGTATTATTCAAGAGCCAGCCATTACCTCTTTGGCCAATGGCAGCAGTGTAAAGTGTGAATTGTTTCTTCTTTTCATTCTGCCATATTGTGTTCCTCCCCTTTTATATGTGTTTATCCACCTCTCCTGTACCTTCTTCCAAACATAACGTAATTATGTTTGGCACTATCTGGGTTATGTTCTTAAGTTTATACAAAAATATATTTGGGCTGAGCCAACAATAAGCTATATTAGAATTCTAAAATAAATACCAATTCATCCAGCCATTAGAAGTTCCAGACTGCTTACCTGGAGGTCCTGGTTTTAATTCCCAGCTGTTACCAGCGTTGTTGTTTTTTCCCCCCAAATAAGGAATGATTCCCATAGTCATCAAGGTCTGGTTATTTAGGATTTATTTATAATTCATACTACTAGGGTTTAAATATGTTTTAATATAGTTTAAATTTTGTATTTGAACTTATTTTAGAGCTGTAATACTGTTTATTGGTGCTTCAGCCTTAAAATAATTATAGGACAGACTTGACAACTTGACTACAAAACAGTAAATAAACACGTAACTGAATTTATGAATGTTATAATGAATGCATTTTAACGAAAAACAATGAATATATTTGATTAAAAATTGTTAACATTTAGTTAATATTTCTATTTTATATTCCTATTTCTTCTTAGCTTTATAAGTATTTTCCAAGATTCAAATTCTATATCGGAGATTCGGGATTCAAAGGTAAAAATAAGTATTCATATTCATAAAGTAGTAAATTTGACTCATTTATAATTTTGTGTTTAATAATATCAGCTTGTTATAATTGAAGGTTTATATTTTGAATGTTTTGTTGTTAAAATGTTTGGGTCTCAATTTCCTCTCCTCCCTCCCTTCCTTGCGGCTTTTAGGGGTGGCGGAAACCAAAGTCTCGGACCGTCATGCCTCTGACCAACAGCAGCACTAAAGCTTCCACCCCTCTGGCGACCACTAAACCCCCTCCGCCCCCAAGGTCCTGGTTTTAATTCCCAGCTGTTACCAGCGTTGTTGTTTTTTCCCCCCAAATAAGGAATGATTCCCATAGTCATCAAGCTCTGGTTATTTAGGCTTTATTTATAATTCATACTACTAGGGTTTAAATATGTTTTAATTTAGTTTAAATTGAACTTATTTTAGAGCTGTAATACTGTTTATTGGTGCTTCAGCCTTAAAATAATTATATGACAGACTTGACAACCTGACTACAAACCAGTAAATCAACACGTAACTGAATTTATCAATGTTATAATGAAAGCATTTTAACGAAAAACAATAAATATATTTTATTAAAAATTGTTAATGTTTAGTTACTATTTCTATTTTATATTCCTATTTCTTCTTAGCTTTATAAGTATTTTCCAAGATTCAAATTCAATATCGGAGATTTGGGATTCAAAGGTAAAAATAAGTATTCATATTCATAAAGTAGTAGATTTGACTCATTTATAATTTTGTGTTTAATAATATCAGCTTGTTATAAGTGACGGTTTAAATTTTGAATGTTTTGTTGTTAAAATGTTTGGGTCTCAATTCCCTCTCCTCCCTCCCTTCCTTGCGGCTTCTAGAGGGTGGCGGAAACCAAAGTCTCGGACCGTCATGCCTCTGACCAACAGCAGCACTAAAGCTTCCACCCCTCTGGCAACCACTAAACCCCCTCCGCCCCCATCGCCCGCCTCTTCCGAGTCCAGCCCCTCTCTGCTCCCCTCGGCCGGCACCTTTGCTAGCGTGGCTGTTGCCACCGCCGAGGCGGCGCAAGTCGTCACCGCTGCCAACGAGGTCACTGAACAATTACAGTCGGCGCAGGAAGAATCGGCGGCTTCTGCCACCGCTGCCAAAACTAAGAAGGTGTGGGGGCTTTTCTCTCTTACTGTGCTGCAATGTGTTTGCCTCGCTTTCTTTCTTTCTTTTTATCCTAGTATGGTGTCTTCTTGTTCTTAGTGTGCTTTCTAATATTGTTTATTTTTTTACAACATGGTGTCCAACTGTCATGAAAATAATGAAAAGCTATAAGATTTAAGTTCATAGTGCAGGTCAGAATAACATTTGTTTTATACTTTGCTCAAAACTATCTTGAAGTTACAAGAAAGAATGCATGAGGGGACAGTTATAGTTGTGTCATGGATATGGGTTTCATTATTAATTTATCTTTTTTTTTAATGGTCATGAAATTGTCATGAAATATGGCTTGCATAATTCGGTAGACACCTATACGGGTTAACCCACACCAGTGGCCTTATGGTCTAAGGTAGACGGGTCCAACGTTTTTCATCCAAAGTGCCACATCTTATTATCAATTCACACGTCGGGCTGAATGTGTATTAATTATATATTAACTTGATATACGCCCAGACCTCAGACACTCAACCTCCAGGTTAAAATGGTTGCGCTCCTTTTGGCAGCTTGAGTCCTTCAACACTAGCGTAGCCCAGTGTTGAAGGATTCAAGCTGGCAAAAGGAGCGCAGTGAAACCTCCGTAAGGTTGAGAGTCTGTTTCTTACTTGTCTGTGGCCTGGACATAACAATTAATAAACAGTTATTGGCATTAGTTAAATATAAATTGTATTTTTGTTTGGTAGAATATTTCATATTTTACCACCAAATATAAGTTTATTTTCTCTCCCAAACCTTTCTTTTTTTCACATCCAGCCTGGCCTGGGTCAGTTTTTTTATTCAAGCCATATATTTTTCCGTACCGGTTCGCTAGGCCTGTTGTATCTTCATGTGCCTTATAATCTATATTAAGACTAGGCCAGGCACAACATCCAGTCCCCAAACGTTAATTCATCACTGTGAAATGTTAAAATTACATTTCAACAACAATAAAATTGTTGGCCATGCCGGGAATCAAACACAGGACTCTTAGCTCATTAGACAGACACACTACTGACTGAACTAAGGTGTCGGATTCTCCCAAACTTGTATTATGAAATATGCACAGTTTCACAGAGCATCTTAGCATTATACATATACATTTAGAGCAACATCTTTTTACTAATCAACTAAACTAAATGCATAATAAAATGCATTTTTGATCTTTTTAAATACTTTTTTCTAGGTTATTAGCTGTTTTATATCTGCCACCAAAGCTTTCTCTTTAATATTCCTCATTCTATCATTATATTGGACTACAAATAATAGGGGAGAAGGGGTTAAATTCCTGGTCATGTGTTTTGAGGGTGGTTTTTCCTAAATGTCACTCGACCTCCACACAAATGCGGGTACACTTCTTCCAAATTCAACCTTCCTCAATCATAATTCATTAGAGTAATTATTATATATGCAGATAACCTGAATGAGTAGTAAGGCGCTGTGCTAAATAAAAAAAGGACATGTGCCTTATAATCTATATTAAGACTAGGCCAGGCACAACATCCAGTCCCCAAACGTTAATTCATCACTGTGAAATGTGGCCTGTGGGCTTCCAGTTAGACCACACTGGTCTGAGATGTCATTTTATCATTATATTGGACTACAAATAATAGGGGAGAAGGGGTTCGATTCCCGGTCAGGTGTTTCGAGGGTGGTTTTTCCTAAATGTCATTCACCCTCCACAAAAATGTGGGTACACTTCCTCCAAATTCAACCTTCCTCAACCATAATTCATTAGAGTAATTATTATACATGCAGATAACCTGAATGAGTAGTAAGGCGCTGTGCTAAATAAAAAAAAGGGTAGTTTCAAAGTCAAAACAAACCAAGAACACATTTTTATGCTAGTCATTGAGATGAAAAAGACATGAAAATAAAATAAAAAGCCTTAAATAGTAGGTCTCTGCTTATTAGAGATTGTGAACTTAAGAAATTAGCACACTGATCCGAACACAATCCACCCTTTTTTTTCTCCTTGAAACATTTAGTTGCATAACATATTCATCATTTTCCTCATCAAGCTCAAATCATCCTCTTATGACATGACTTTCACATTAGTCACCTTTATAAAAATGGGAACTCCTTATGGAAAATACCAAGTATGTTACATTAAAAAAATAGTGACAATCCTTTTTTCATTAATTTCGATTAAGGATGTGTGAAATCAATTTTTCGATTCACAGTGAACCTAAATTAAATACATGTAGGACATATTCTTAAAATTGAAAAATGACACCTGGACACGGGTATTGAACCCGGGACCTTTGGCTTAGTACACCAATGCTCCAACCACTGAGCTATCCAGGAATCGTCCCATGCCAAGGATCATTCTTCACTAATATTTTAAGGCAGAGTCTATAATGGACATGAAGAAATCATCAGCTACAAATGTGTGATTTATTAAGATCCCGACTTATCAGATAATGAAGCCACTCTCATCTCGGTAGTTGGCTTATTGCTGCCACTTGTACAATTATTATATTTGCACGGGATTGGATATTTAAGAATAAAATAGTCAAAGCTATTACATTATATCAAGATGCGAGTAAATCCTCACTAAAAGAAATAATAATAGCTTTGACTATTTGATTCTTACATTTTCTAGAATCTAAATCAAAGTTTAGCTATTTTTTGTAAGACATTTTATGCTTTGAAAAAATAATACAAACGGCGTATTTTTAAATGCTATACACTAAAATCATTTAAATATTGTTTATTGCACAATTGTTTTTAATATTCCACACGTATCTGATAAATCAAATAACTATTACAATTAAAATGGAAATAATTTAACATTGATTGAGTATTTTAGCTGTCAATATTTTACTGGCTAAGCTTCTTAATTGTCAAAGCTGGTAATTGTTTTCTAACGCAAAGTTGAAGCTGATATTTTTTTGAATTAGAGTGAAAATGTTTGAAGCTTATCACTTAACACTAACTATACTGAACTAAAAGTCCTGGCTTTAATTCATGGAAAGGCTGAAATGTGCAATTGGCAAAATTTGACATGTTCTGATTTTTTTGTTGTTGTTTGTTTACAAACAGATCAAGGACATAATTCAAGCTTCACCCCAAGATATAAAAAAACATTATCCAAACCCTTTTAAAATTGCCTGTGAATATTCACTCACACTTTGGCCTGGCTCGCTGTTGATCCTTAAAGTCTAAAATAAAATCTAAAATGGTGAAACATATTGTAACATCATCAATAATATTGAACGTTGAATCATTCAATAGAAGTTCTCATTTATATATTTTTTAAAAGTTCTCATTTATATATTTTTTAAACTAGCGCGTTCATTGCCACAGGAAACTTCTTCAGGTTCAAGAGTATAAATATATACCCGACCCTTATTATTATTATTATTATTATTATTAATATTATTAATAATATTATTATTAATATTATTAATAATATTATTATTAATATTATTAATAATATTATTAATAATAATATTATTAATATTATTTTATTATTATTATTATTATTAGCACCGTATTACTACTCGTTCGGGTTATACACACTTACACTAATATGTAATGGTAGGGTGATTGTGAGATGAAATAGAGGACCTACAGTTTAACGTGGAATCCGAACCACTGTGGAGGTCTGGCATTCCTCACATTCACAAGTTGTGATTAATACACGTATTTTCAGAGGTGAAGGAAGGGTTTGGTAATCAGATAAATCTGTACCAGGACCGAGGATTGAACCTCGGACCCCTAGCACAGAAATATGACACCTTACCCCTAGACCGCCAGGTCCCCTTGCCGGACCGTTGTTCACTAGTTATAAGTTTATACTCTAACTTGGAGTAAAAATATCTGTGGCAGTAAACGCTATTTTCCAGAAGTTTTTTTTATTGTTGTTTTATCTAAGCAACTTCTACTTCGGTATCACTCGGTCTAAGTCTGCTGGATTTTCCTCCCTCTATCCCTGGTTAACTAATTTGTGCGGGGTGTTCCGCGACATTATGTCAAAACTTACCAAGCACAGTCCAAGGTAAATTCCGAGTAAACAATGTTATATCAACATGAGCTTGATTCCTTAAGGTTATTGTGATATCCAGCTCAAGTAATAAAAGCTTCATTTGACATTGTAAACAGAAACACTTGTGTAAATAGTATAGTTGGATTAAAATATCTGGAGAATCTGGTTCAACATAAATGTGAGGTATTTATAGGCTTGAAAACTAACTGCCTAGTTCCAATTGCAAATACAGTCAACTCTCGATTCTACGACCTTTCACGGTTCCCTGGAAAAGGGTCGTTATTTCGAAGGGGTCGTTATTGGAATTTTAACAGATTTTGTTCCACCCCTGACCTTCATACGAAAAAATTGCATTTCTTAGACAATACGTGAAAAAGTAAATAAAATAAAACCTACCTATTTCTTGAAGAAGGTACTCCTTTCACTCATTTCGTCAAAATTATAAGTGTGTATCAAATAAAAAAAAATAGCGTGGGTCATCAAAAATCGTTCACAAAATCCAACCAAAAACGTAACCAAATCAAAATAACAATGTTAAACAATAG
>CABFOW010001720.1:54062-64821 GCA_902141385.1 Timema californicum
GGTTCGGATTCCACATTAAACTGTAGGTCCTCCATTTCATCTCACAATCACCCTACCATTACACATTAGCGTAAGTGCGTATAACCCGAACGGATAGTAAGACGCGGTGCTAATAATAATAAATAAGAAAATGTGATGTATTCATTTTATATATTCTGTTAAATCTTTGTAAAATGAAATATATTTTCATAATTTTATTCAGAAATGTTCATCTTTGATTTTTAATTGATTGATTTAAACTTAATTATTATATGGGAATGTGTTTTTTTTACAACTACCGGCATGTTATTTCAAGCATGAATGGATCTGCCCTGCTTATAAATGTTTTGTTAAGTATATAATTTGGATTAAAATATTCCTCGAGTATGTTGGATGTTCTTTGTTTGATTTCTTTCTGAACCCTTGTTTTAGTTGTGGGTTTAAGAAGGTGGGTGAAGTAATATGTTATGTGTATTTCAGGAAAATATTTTTATAATATTATAGTTTTGTTGTATGATGTTAAAACAATGATTGTAAATCCTGGCTGATGCTTAAATCATTATTATTTGAGAGGCATGAATAAATGTAGTTATGCATTGGTGTTATATCATGATGAATATTAAATATGGGGGAGTCGGGACAAGAACTTGTTAACCCTCATTAATTTGAATTAAATGTATTCACTTAAACTTCTATGAAATCCTGAAATTTGGCTATAACAATTATATTAAATATCCGGTTTTATTAACCATCCTAAAAGTGTTGACTGGCACTAAGAAAAAAACTTGTATTTCAAGAGCTACCAGTAATAATTGCTTATTTTTTCAAAAAATAAGGGCTAACATGTTTTTTACCTTGGCCCCTTATATGTTTTTTTTAAGTAGAATACGATGCTCGTAAGTACAGTATATACATTCTGTTCAGTATATCTTTGTTGCAACTATAACAATTATATTAAATATCCGGTTTTATTAACCATCCTAAAAGTGTTGACTGTCACTAAGAAAAAAACTTGTATTTCAAGAGCTACCAGTAATAATTGCTTATTTTTTCAAAAAATAAGGGCTAACATGGTTTTTACCTTGGCCCCTTATATGTTTTTTTTTAAGTAGAATACGATGCTCGTAAGTACAGTATATACATTCTGTTCAGTATATCTTTGTTGCAGAAATGTGTATTTTATAGGTCAATTTTTTGTCATTATGAAATCTTAGGACATATTTTGTTGGTTTTCGTCCTTATAGAGTCATTTTTATCATTTATAAGAATATTTGAGTCATTTATTTTATGGTTGAGTCATCTTAAGGCATTCATGTTGAATAAGTATATTTTAAAATAGTATTGTTAATTTATAAATGTATAACATTTTTTACTACTCGGTTGTCGAAATGAGAAGATAATGTAATCAATGAACTTTGTATCTTCTTTGCTTGTCGAGGAAAAGATCAAAAATTCCCAATAGGTACTAACATTTTTGACTTTTATAAAAAATCTACCGAGTCAAGTTCACACAGCTACTAAAACTTGTCTCAAATTCAATTTTTTTAGTACTTTCACATCCCTAATTATAGTCAACTCTGGTAATAATATACCTGTATGGACTCTGGTATTTGGTTCACTATGTCCAAAGTTCACTAAAACAGATTTTCTTTTTTCCTGAAAGTAGTGGGTTAGTGACAAACAAAATAAGAGTTCAAATACAATCGCTCTTTATTGAAATCTTTAAAAATGTGGGTTATCTGCTATTTACTGGATACTGTTTTAGTTAATATTCTTTTCCCAGATCCTTCTCTAGAGTCTGTACTTTTTACACACTTGATTCCACAATATCCATGCATACAAAAAAACTAAACTGAGTAGAAAAGTATAATTTTTTGAGTTCCATATATTTTCTCGAAGAAAGTGATCAGTGAAAACAATTACTAAATTGCCCCGGACTGTCATTAACTGTCCTGTAACTCCTGTCTTATTAATACAACTCAGAAGAATGTCTTCCTTTACTTACCGCAGACAAGGGTGTTAAAACTTAAGACAGGTCAAGGAGTGCAGTGACTGTTTAAGCTCAACCCTCCCCCATCACCCTCCACAGTCCGTACTGTCAGTCAAGCTTTTTGTGCTGTCCAAACAAGAACTCGGGTAGAGAATCCGTGTCTTCAAGTTTAAACAACCAAAAAATGTTATGTTTTTAAATAGTTATGATGTTAGAATCACATTTCTTATTCAAATTTTAAATGTTTGTGCTTATTAAAACCAACCTTAACTGTATTTCTAAATTCTATCTTTCTTTGTGTAGCCTAAGTTATCAAAATCCAAAAACTATTTTAGGCGCACCTATTCATTAATATAAATCCAAACTAGGCATGCTATAAAATTTTGTCAAACTAAGAAAGCCTAACTGATGTTGTTAAGATCTTAATTTACTAACTTCAATTTATTGTAATGTAAACAAAAACATTTCAAATGCCATTTTTCTAAAGTTTTTTTGTAACGGTTAACTCTATAAAAAAATGCGTGTGAAATTGAACCTTTAGTTTCATTAGTTTTATTTAGTTTTAACAAAGTCTGACACCCTAGCTCAGTCGGTAGCATGTCTGTCTATTGAGCTGAGGGTCCCAGTTTCGATTCCCGACATGGCCGAAAAATGTATCATTAGTGAAATGTAGGTTTACCCTTTCATAGTGATAAATTGATGGCTGGGGACTGGATGTAGTGCCTATCCTAGTCTTAAGTTAGATTATAATACATATGAAGCTACAACAGGCCTAGCAAGCTGGTGGTAGTGGAAAACGTAAAGCTTGGATAAACAATTGATCCAGGCCATGGGCTGGAAACAGTAATAGATGTAAAATTTAGTTTTAACAGCTTCAACCATATTTTGATTGACATTTTTATTAATTTGCTTATTGTTCTATTTGAATTTTCTCTCGGGGCTGGGTTGAATCTCCTGTTAAGGCCATGAGCTCCTAGAATTTATTGATTTAAATACTGACAATGGAATATGTAAGTTTGGTGCACTATTTTGTCAGTAATTTTTAGCTGCTACAAACACTGATCTCTTAAATACATGTAAACATAAAAAAAAACTTCTTGAAATGAGCCAGCATCACATTCGCATATTGTTTTACAAATTTTCATATATATATATATATCACAGAAAATATGTCGGCAAGATAAGGATGGATGTATATTTGAAATGTTTCCATTAAACTCTAAGTATCAGCTTAAATATTATGGTAGAGTGTTGGTACAAATCAGTGTTTCCCAAACTTTCGCCAATCTTGTATTGCTTTTAGGGCCATGACCTAATCTACGTTTCCTTTCCAGTTATTTATATTAATAAAAAAAAANATATAATCAATCAATATCTTGAGTATAGCTAGTATTGAAGAATATTTTATTTGCGTTTTATAGCTAGCTTTATGGATTTCATGGAAGTTTAAATAGTGAGATATCCTGTCTAAATCTATGAGGACTATCATGTTTTTTTCCCCCGACTCCCTCAGTTACGTTAAATTGTTTATCATATTTACTACTATTCAAAAATAATTTATGTTGCATACCCCTGGGACGATGCATACTACAGTATGTTGTATCTTTTATAAAACTTTATTCGTCAAGTGTTGCTAACTACAACAAATTACCATATCATACATTATACACCTATTTTGTTGGCTTCACCCTCGCAACAGACTAGACTGCCGAGGACTGGGAAACTGGGACTCGATCCTGGTTGGGTTTTCCTAAATTGCTTCCTAATATCTCTCTGCACAAATGTGGGTACACTTCCTATAAATTCAACCTTTTTAAAACTTGACTCACTAGTATAATTAATACATAGGCTTATAACCTTATGCCCAGTAGGATTCTGTGCTAAAAAATATATTTATTGATAATTTATATAATTTAAAGGAAGTGTACCCACATTTGTGTTGATAGAGTGTGGGAAAATGACTCAGGAAAACTACCTTCAGTGCACCCAACTGGAATCAAACCCTGATCCCCCTGTCATAAGCAGTATAGTCTATATATATATATATATGTAAAGACTTGTTGAACTTAGTGTTTTGCCTCAGCCAATATCACACTTTCTAAGCTTAAGGGTTACTAAAGTGTAAAAATGTAAAATTATACATATATTTTAATGTATTCTCCATCTACCCTGAAAGGTACCAGTCTTACCTTGACAAACTACACTATGGCCCTATCTTATAAGCTGCACCATAGTGGAAGCATGCGAGGTAAGCTTCCTAACTTTCAGGGTTAACAAAGGGTACATTAACAGGTATAGTAAACCTTGGTAGGGAGGTAAGTCTATAAATATACAAAAAAATTGTTCTCAAATTTGACAAGTAACAATAATATTACTTGTGACAATGAGCACACAAAATAAACATCAATATTGTCTATTCAGGTATGCTGGCGAAAGGGTAGTTGGGGTTTAAATCCTGGCTAAGTGTACTGAGAGTGTTTGTTTTTTTACCAACGGGTTTCCCACCCTTTTTCAACGCGAATGTGAATACATTTCATGTACATGCTACCTCCCTCATACTTCTTACCCCAACAATGTAAATAAATGTGTTAGCTTAGAAGGGTAGTAAAATGCATTCTAAAAGAATGTGTGATGTATATGAACGTAATTTAACATAATTAGAAATCTTTTTAACAGGCATCTTTGATTAAAAAAGGTTTAAATGTTTTGAGTTTATTAAAAACTCCAAATCAATAAAATATTGATTTTTAAGTTTGAATTTCTTTGTATTGAAACTTTAGACTTGTGTGATATGATTATGTAAAATTTATTTAAGATCTTGACACGGGAATTAAACTTGTGGCAGAATGGATATAATCTTCCTGAAACCTTAGCATAGGTGACGAAATGGATCCATCCTGAAACCTTAGCATGGCGATGGAATGAATCCATCCTGAAACCTTAGCGTAGGTAACGGAATGGATCCAATCTTCCTGAAACCTTAGCATGGCGATGGAATGGATCCATCCTGAAACCTTAGCATAGGTGACAGAATGGATCCAATCTTCCTGAAACTTTACTGTATAAGTGTGAGAATGGATCCAATCATCCTGAAAACTAATCATAAATGATGGAATGAATACAATTGTCCTTAAACCATAGCATAAGTGACGGAATGGATCCAATCATCCTGAAACCATAGCATAAGTGACGAAATGGATCCAAATCATCCTGAAACCTTAGCATAGCAATGGAATGGATTCATTTTTCCCAAAACCTTGATCCAAGTGACGGAACAGACTAATCTTGATTAATATAGTACTTTATTTTGAATCCCACTACACCTCCTTGCCGATTTAAGTGGATTCCCAAGTTTGCTTTAAATTAAAGGAAAGATTTAATATTTTGCTATGTTTTTTGTTGACAGGAAAAGGAGAGCAGTAAGAAGAAAGGTCGGAACAAGGAAGGTGAGTGATCGCACAGTTTGCTACTGAAAGGTTTATGGAAGGTGGTGTGACTTGAACATCGACTGCGACTCCCTCACGGACAAATTGATCCGGATTTTATGGCTAGAAATAAATACAAACAGTACACTATAGTTTCTAAAATACTTTTTAATTAGTTTTATTAGTCACGACAATTCTACTCACTAACTATATATATAAAGCTGAAAAAAAAAATATATATGTATGTTCAGTTAGTCGAACCTTTATCTCATCTCCAGCAAGCCAGACGATACAATATTGACACCTTTGTTGTACACGTGCCCATGATGTGGGTTATATTTAAATCTCTTTATCCAGATATCCACCTATCTATATATCTATACATACAAATCATTCACTAACTAAATATATATATATACATATAGATAGACGGATGGATAGGTGGGATGGAGGGATTCAAATATAAATCACAATATGAGCACGTGTGCAAAGGTGTCAATCTCGTATTGTATGAGTTGCTGGGGATGAAATAAAGGTTTGAACCCATGCTAATGCAGGTGAATTTTCTCAACCAAGCTGTTGTTTCAAGGTATGAACTTAAAAAAAAATATCTGACCTATAAAATATTTTGATTGTTTAAAAAAGTTTAGTTACGTGTTTTATTGTGGTTTTTGGTGAATTGTATATTGGTTGACCATTGAAATTCAACTCTAACTTTATTTCTAAATGATGATGATCTTTTTCCTGTACAGTGGCTATTAGTCATTTGAATTGTATCAATGAAGCAGAAATAGAAGGTGAATTTTAGTCAAATGTCTAGTCAGAAATCAAATCTTGTCTCTCATTTCAAAGCTAAGCACACATGCACACTCTTTACTCTTCTACTCATGTGTGGGCCTAATATGTAATGTATAAAATCTCATAGAAAACTAAAGCTTAACATACATTATTACCATATGCATCCTCGCTACATTTATGTTTATGTTTCTTGACTACTTTTTTTTTAGAAACAGAGTGTACATTATTATTAAATATATCTTAGCTAAATCTTTTTAGATCTGACTAACGGTATTACAAAATGTGTGTTCACAATTGTTTGCGTTGTCGAGGTTCAAGTCGCACGTCGAGAGACCAGCTGTGTTTGTACAGGGATGGTGCTGCCATCTGTTAAGTGCCGTGTGAGACTGAGGCACTGCTTCACACGTGCTTCATGCAGTGCACCCTCGCACATATACACGCACATACACATATGTCGCTTTGAGTTGATTGCTTCAACGTTAGTGACTCATTAGTTGAACGTTATTTTAATAACTCATACATATTTCGAGTAACACTAATATTTTTTATTTTAAATTCAATTTAATTCATATATTGGAGTATCTTTATCAGAACTATGAAACAATTTGGTTTTACACAGTAAGTGTCCTTATAGGCCTTTTGTGTCTCATAACAAACCATTGTGTATAGCTTTTAGAGGGCTACGGTGACCCTCCCCCCCATCTCCTTACCCCTTTCCGGGCTCTGGCCCCTAATACCAAACTCCAATTACCCCCAGGGGTTAACTCACATTGGGCTTTATGTCCACATTGTAAATTAATAGGTGGTGGGGGATTTGTGTTATTCTAGCTAGGTACAAATTGTTTAAAAAGATATCTGTAGAAACANGGCCGTTCTCGCATAGGAAACTGGCCCATACCATTCTGGTTTAGGTAGGTGTCGTCTTGTATTTAGTGTAGCGCCGCACTTGAGGCGTACTAAATTTGACTATGAAACTGGCCCTAAGTATCAACAAGTAGATTTCATGTTCAACTGTGATTACACGTCCAAAACACTTGTCCTCTGAGCGTGTCGGCGATGATAAAAATTAAACATGTTTGTTTCTGGGCAATATTGGGCATTGAGCGACAGTGAGCTGTTTTCACTCACATTTGTACTGTGGCTGGTCTGACTTGGTTTAATATGTTTTGTTTTTTTCCGCTCACAAGCTCAGACAATCCACCTGCTGTTAATCACTCAAAATCGCTTTCTGTGTGGGCTTAGCCTAAGCCAAATATTGAAAGCGGTTGATAGGTGTATGTACAACACTAAATGAGTCCTCATATATATATATATATATATATATACTGGGTGTACTGTAAAATATGGAAAATACTTCAGCATTGGACAAAAACAATGAATAAATTAGTATAAACATGTGCCATATTTGATGTTTTTTCAGAGTTATAATCATGAATGCCGGTATTGCACTGCAATGTATTTTTGAAATAGTGCATCATTCTATGACATGACGACTTTAGACTTGCTTTCAGGCCGGTGGTGGCCATTTTGAGCACTTCCTGTATTGTTAAGCAGCTCCATATTACTAGTGTCTTGGCACAGCCAATTATATGTCATTGGTTAAATGTGGGTTTGCCCTTTCATAATGTTGAGTTAAGGACCGGGGACTGGATGTTGTGTCTGTCCCAGTCTTAAGGTAGATTATAAGGCATAGCTATGACATGCCCAGCCAGTGGTGGAAAATATATGGCTTGAATAATAAACTGACCACAGGCTGGAAAGAGTAAATGGATGTAAAAATATTACTAGAGTAGAAACATGAATCATTATCATCATCATCAACTGTTTCCAAAGTGTGGCCTAGTCAGTTTAGAAAATGCCTCCTTCTCCCTCTATCCTTTCACCATTCTTTCCCCTTTAATTTCTTCCATTCTTCTTCTCTCACTTGACTAATTTATTTAATCCATTCCTACAATCCCTTTATTGGCCTCACTTGTGGTCTTTTTCGTACACAATTCATCTCCAACATTTTTTTTTTTAAACATGATTATAACTCTGAAACAAAGTTGAATGCGGCACATGATTGTATGAACTATTATCATTGTTTTTGTCCACTACTGAAGTGGGTCCCACATGTTATGGTACACCCTGTTTATATACACACTTTTTTTTCCATTTCCCTAATAGTAATACATAATTACTTGCGAGCACTCCAAGTTTTGTTAAATTAAGTGACTGTTGTTAACGTGGTTGGGATATTTGAACTGATATGTATGTGTTGATTTTCTTGCACTCTCTACTCTGTCCACTTGACTCTGCCCCCTTTGACCACGCGCTGACCTGCTCGTTGCGCTGGTAAGTGAGATTAAGACACCCCCTCTCCCTTTGCATGTAGCCTTGCTCGCTTAAAAGCTGTACTGCCTGAGCTTTCACTTGTCCACGACTCAACTGGTTCACCTCTTAGCTAGTTAAAATATATCAAATTAGTTTAAAAAATAACACCTGGACACACAAATCGAACCCAAGAACTTGATTTTAGTGTGCCATTGCTCTGCTGAACCATCCCAAGCTCGCCTACCACTTTTGGTTTTAATTTTAGCTTTGACCTATTATTTATGTTTTGTAGAAACATTTCTCAGATTTCTGAAATTTACAATCTGTAATTCTAAGTATTGTTGGAAACCTTCTGCAACATTTTCTTGTTAACACCAAGCAATGTAGCATTTTTATTGAAATTTATTTTATAGTCTCCAAAAATATCAATAAATAATTATTTAACTATATGTTAATTCTCATTTATAATCATTATTACACATATGACTTTATATCTTTCATGGTTGTGTTGTTGAGGTTTCTATATTTGACTGTTCTTTCCACAGTAAATTTGTTACTTGTTATCATCATTAACTCATTAACATTATTTGGACTAGGCCTTGTATTTTGACGTAAAGCTGTTTACATAAATATTGAGTTACTTTCAAATATAATATTAAGTTTTTCCTTATTTCATTACTAGAGTCTAGTTGTTGTGTTTTATAATTTAATTTTGTTGTGCTAAGTCAGTAGTAAGCATCATAATAGTTCTAAAAGATATTCAGATTTATAATTATATTTTAAAGAATCATGAAACTGAAAAAAATTTTCAAACCCACAAACATGGGTGAACTGGTATGCTCCAAACGGCTCGGAACTACAAATACAATGTCTCTTAGCATGGATTAATATCTACCACTGAAATTGTGTATCAGTATAAACTGAAATGATGAGGTCTTTGTTATTAGTTAATTTAATCCAAAAGCCATTTCAATTACATCATCAATGATCAATTTTTACTTTCTAATACACAATCAAAAAATGATTCTTAATACTTATACAATAACTGGATGTTTTTATTGATATATTTTATTTCATGAAATGATCCTCTATCGCTATTTGTGTAGATCACTAAATATATGTTTTTAAGTTTATTTATAACATCTCCAATAAACAACTAATGGGACAGTTTTAAATTTAATGCCATCACATTTGTTCACAAATGATGCTTTCTGGGTACTTCAGACTTACTCCCTGGAATGTTTGATTAAAGTTTAAATAATTGTGGCAGCTCCACTCAAACCTGCTCACCGGGAGGTATCCCGGTGGCCCAGTTCACCACTGTCCACGAAAATTCTTAAGACTTTTGTCAGTCAAAAAGGGCACATCCCCAAATATTTATAGCTCTAAATAAATTGGTATCAGTAAATCAAAAGAGTATAGCTTACACTTTCTCAAACATTTTTTTGTAGACACAGACAGAGCCTATTGTGCTATTAATGTGTGCGTACTGACCACAAGCATGATTTCACCTCGATGCGCTGTAATAAAAGTGTAACTTTGATTTGTTCTCGTGCCTTAACTACTTACTTTAAATACATGCACTCAAGGATTTTTCTTTAAGAAAATGTTTATGCCTTATAAAAAAAATCCCAGGGTAACCTGGTGGTCTAGGGGTAAGGTGTCTGACTTCTGTGCCGGGGGTTCGGGGTTCAATCCCCGGTCCTGGTTCAGATATATCTGATCGCCAAACCCTTCCTTCACCTCTGACAAGACATCTTGTGAATGTGAGGAATGCCAGGCCTCCACCGTGGTTCGGATTCCACGTTAAACTGTAGGTTCTCCATTTCATCTCACAATCACCCTACCATTACACATTAGCGTAAGTGCGTATAACCTGAATGGGTAGTAAGATGAGGTGCTAATAATAATGCTAATAATAATAAAAAAGTTTATTTTCATTTTTTCTCACTCTTGCTTAATTTCTTAGCATAGGCAACTAAAGGTAAACATATTAATTTTTTTGAGGAAATTGTGATGGTTTTTTATTTGTTTAAACAAATGATTAGACTTATAAATATCACAAAACTTTATTTTTACTTTTTTATGTTATGTCACTCTAAATTCATAGGTTTTAGTCCATTTCTTGGACCTACAATAGGTATTCTTTCATAACATAAAGTTTCTAACCTACAGTAGCCACATGGCTTCTTTGGTGCTGACTGACAGCTCACAGTTGACTCCTGACAGTCAACATTTAGGTATATACCTAAAT
>CABFOW010001720.1:68882-92523 GCA_902141385.1 Timema californicum
TTATTAATTTTGTTATGTAAATGTTTGTACTGTATGTGAAAAATTAATCTTCTTAGCAGACTGACTGATATATTTTTTCTTTAACTAGGAAAAATAAACACTTCAAGGCCTATTTAGTGAAATTGGTCAGTTTCGCTAATTTCTCCTATTATGTGAACATTATATATGTTAGTTCTACAAGCTTCCTCCCCACTCACCCTCCTCCTTTTCAAGTATTGGTAGCTTTGTATTATTTAAATTTAGTTAAATGCTCTAGCAGAAAGTTAACTTTACTAGTTATTGTATTTATTTATTTTATGTTTTTTAATGTTAAAATAATCCATAACTTTGGGGCAAGGTATATGGAAGATAAACTTAAGAGGAAAAGTACCGGAATTTGCTTTGTAAGTAAATAGGAAACCATCTCAGTAAACACAGCCAGTATTTGAACCCCTGTACCGGCAATTCACACACGATTATGACAATCCCACAGTTCCCACTGATGCAATAATTAACTATGCACTAATTTTTATAGAAATGAACAAAAATCTGTGTTCAACTTCAATAATAACCTTCCTGTCATGGAAGGGTCATTACTTTTTTCTTTCGGAAATGGCCCGCATTGGTGGAAAATTATTAACCCACTCTCGCAATAGACCAAATTGCCCGTGACGGGGATCTATAGACCCAAATATTAGCTCTGTTAACTTAGGGTGGTTTTCTTAGTTAGTTTCTCACTCTACCTTCACACAAATTTGAGTACATTTTCACTCAACTTTATCTCCCTCGGCTATCAGTAAGGAAATACATGGAAGAGTCAGGGAACTTAAAACTGCCAAGAAAATAAAAGAAATGTCAGGGAAAATAGTATTTGATCGGGGGAAATAGTACATTTGGCTGAATAGGGAAGATAATTGTTTTAATTGCATCTTATTCAAACACTGTTTCTATAACAGTCTATGTATACTCATATTTGAGTGCATCTCACAAATAATTATTGATAAATATTGGTATTATTTGGATATTTTTAAACACCCTTATACATCTCGAGGCAGGATTTTGTCGGGCAAATTTTAAGGAATTTGTTTCTGAGATTTTTGAACACTCTGATTCAGTTATTTGAAAACTGGAAACTGACAAAATTGTGGGGAATAAAATATTACAACTATATTTATATTCTTAGCCCATTTTATTAATGTTGTAAATGTAAATTACATAGTAATCCAAATGGAAGTATTATTGGAAGCTTTTTATAAACGTTTACATTAACTTTATGATCAATAAATCAACTAAAACCTATTTTTAAAATGCCGTATCTTAAGGAGTTTCAATCATTGTTGGTAGTTGAGAGTGGACTTAATATAAAAATCATGGTTTAGCTAGAGGAGTTGAGCCACGCTTAATAAATAAGATCCTAACGGAAGAGTGTTTGAGTGTTGACAGTCGGTGTAATTTATTTGTGTCGTCAGTGATGATCCACGAACCGGCAGTGTTGATAGAGGGGGTGTTGTTCCGAGCGAGGTATCTTGGCTCCACGCAGCTCGTTTGTGAGGGGCAGCCCACTAAGACAACGCGAATGATGCAAGCGGAGGAGGCAGTTTCACGTATCAAGGTACCTCCACATTCACTCAACCACATTCTTTTTTTTCACTCCATAAATAGATGTATACCTGCACTCTGGGTTGGATGGAAGGGACCACAAGAAAAGGTAAGTGATTCTACAATTTTCATATCTAACAATATTTTTTTGGTAAATTAAATCAAGTATGTCTCTGGTAGAAACAAAGTTTAGTTTTCTACATATGGTAATATCAACAGTTCTTGAATATAAGTCATGAGCATATTAACATATGATGAGAAACTTTTGAAATTAAGGGGAAAATGTCTCGCCCCCGCCAGATATTAAATAATTGTTACTGTCACCATGTAAAGAAATGAACCTCATTTCCCTAATAAAGAATAGTTTAATTTATTTTGAAAAAAAAAAAGTTTTGCATTAAAAACAAAAAATAGTGCACTTAACTTGAAATCTCTACCATTCCACCTTAACACTTTAATGTTTGAAAAGAATGTGCAGGGTTTTATGCTTGTGCGAAGTTTAAAAAAAAATTATTTCAAATTTGAGTTCAAGTAGGATTCATATTTTATTCGATGTTTCAAATATTAGTATTGGTATAGGAAAGGTGGATAGAAACATATAATGTATAATATAAGTTTCTATCCACCTTTCCTATAACTATTTCCAGACTTAATAAAATTACCTCATAAAGCGAAAATATTTTCTCCTTATAGAAATATATTATATATTCGCATCCAATATCCTTTTCCTGTGTGTGTCCTTTATGTTATACCTTTTACATGTTTCTATCTATGTATCTTATAATTCTTTACAATTTTCCATTTTCTCCCTTTTGTGGTTTTCTCTTTTATGAAGTTGCGTTGCGTGTTTCACGCTCCTCCCTGATGAGTTCCAATAGAATGAAACCTGGGTTGGGGGATTGGGTGGTGACAATCGATTTTCTTTAAGAGGCAACCATTACCCCTTTGTCCAATGTCATCAATCTAAAGTGTAAACTGTATTCTTTTCATTGTAAAGGCCATATTGTGTTCATCCCTTTTATATGTTTCTATCCACCTTTCCTGTACATTCTTCCAATTATAATACATTTACTTCATAAAGCTAAGAGGTTTTCCTTATAGTACTTGAAAGATTGGATTCAAATTTAAAATTTAAAATATGATATTTTCAAGAGATTTGATGCTATTATTTATTCAAAATTTTAATCTAACTTATATTTGATTTAACTTTTTATACATATTTGCTTATATCCAGTATTTGTCATGACTATTGAAAATTGTGAATTTGTCTATTTGGGTTTGATTAGAAATACATCTAAATTGTTAGATTCAAAGCAATATTTCAAATAATTTGATTCAGATTCTAGTCAATATATTAATTTAAATAATAATCATAACTATATATAAAATCTAAACCCCTACTATATTACAAATTACCAATAACAAATTCTATAATTAAACTATTAAATAGATTTTATAAATTAAATTCACTTCTTAAAAAACTAGATACCTTAAAAATCTAATGAGTATGTAAAAATTCAGATTCAATTGAAGATTTTAAAAAATCTTGAATTTTACATGTTCTGCAGTCATTGGCCATTAGTTGCTGTAAAGTTCACTTTTTTCAATTTGAACCCAAATAAAATATATTTAGAGTTGTGTCGAATCCGCTATTTTACAAATCTGAATCTCTAATCTACCTTTGAATCCCAAATCTCAAATCCAAATCTTGAAAAAATTATAAACAAGAGAGGAAGTATAAATATAACAGATTAGTATAAAATACAAATAGTAACTACATGTTAACATTCTTTCTTTTAATCCTTTCACTATCATTCATACATTCTAACAAGTGTTAAATTACTAGTCTGGGGACTAGTTGTTGAGTTTAATCCATAATTATAATTTATTCTGAACCTCCAATAAACAGTATTAGAGCTCTAAGACAAATCTAACTTGAAAAAATTGAGAAAATTTTTTTTAAAAGAATTTGAGTCTCAAATCCAAAATTTTCTCGAATCTTCAAATCTTCTTAAGGATTCGATGGCCCCATCGCTAGTAGTAAGACGTTGTACTCAGTAATGTTAACCGTACTCTCTCCTAAACTAATAAATTGACTTTTATCACAACTTGTAATTCATTTATCCTAGAATTGTTTCCATGTAAACATTAGTATGTAACTCACAGTTGGTTCACCTTGAGGGTTAGCAAGCTTACTATGTTGGTTGCATTATAGAGTAGCTTATAATTGAGAGCCCTGGTGTAATCAGTCAATTTAAGAATGCTGTATTTTCTGCAAAACAGAGCACATCACAACAAGAATAACTACATTTGAACATAAATATGTGGTTAGCTGTCAATATGTTTAGTGGTGATGCTATAGGTTTTGTTTTCTCCTTCATCTTTTTAGAACATTCAAAGCTGATTAGAATTTGAATCAAAGTCATGTGAAACCCTAATTATTAAAACGGTTTCAAAACTGGAGCAACTTGTAGATATATTTTTGTTAACAAAATATCGCCCCTTTTTTTTTTTGACTTGGTTCTATAATCCAATATTTATAATTTTGGCAGTTTTCACAATACGACACATTTAGTTGAAGAAAATTCTCACCAGAACATTTTGAAATCTTGGTATAACAAAATATTACCCATAAACTTTATTATAATCTTATACGCTATAGTAAATGCTTCTTTGTTCACACAATAAATGTTGCATTAGACTGTAATCTTTATCCAGAGGCAACATAGAGTTTAGTTTTCTACACATGGTGATAAGAGAAATAGTTATCACCGCAGCTAGATATAATATAACCGTTATGGTCACCATGTGAAGAAAATGAAACTCATGGTTCCTACCAAAGAATTCTTTGATTTATTTTGGTATAAAAACAAAAAAAATACTGCCCTTAACTTGAAATCCCTACCATCCCACCTTAACACTTGAATGTTTGAAGGCAGTTTCACGTATCAAGGTACCTCCACATTCATTCAACCACATTCTTTTTTTTTCACTCCATAAATAGATGTATACCTGCACTCTGGGTTGGATGGAAGGGACCACAAGAAAAGGTAAGTGATTTTACAATTTTCATATCTAACAATATTTTTTTGGTAAATTAAATCAAATATTTTTCCAGTAGCAACATAGAGTTTAGTTTTCTACACATGGTAATATCAACAGATCTTGAATATAAGTCATGAGCATATTAACATATGATGAGAAACTTTTAAAATTAAGAGAAAAATGTCTCACCCCCGCCAGATATTAAATAATTGTTACTGTCACCATGTAAAGGAAATGAACCTCATTTTCCTAATAAAGAATAGTTTAATTTATTTTGGAAAAAAAAATAATCTTGAAATCTCTACCATTCCACATTAACACTTTAATGTTTGAAAAGAATGTACCAGGTTTTATGCTTGTGCGAAATTTCAAATATTAGTATAGGTATAGGAAAGGTGGATAGAAACATATAATGTATAATATAAGTTTCTATCCACCTTTCCTATAACCTTTTCCAGACTTAATAAAATTACCTCATAAAGCGAAAAGAGTTTCTCCTTATAGAAATATATTATATATTCGCATCCAATATCCTTTTCCTGTGTTTGTCCTTTATGTTATACCTTTTACATGTTTCTATCTATGTATCTTTTAATTCTTTACAATTTTCCATTTTCTCCCTTTTGTGTGGTTTTGGCTTCCTCTTTTAGGAAGTTGTGTTGCACATTTCTCACTCCTCCCTGATGAGTTCCGATAGAATGAAACCTAGGTCAGGGGACTGGGTGGTGACGATCAATTTTCTTTAAGAGGCAACCATTACCCCTTTGTCCAATGTCATCAATGTAAAGTGTGAACTGTGTTCTTTTCATTGTAAAGGCCATATTGTGTTCATCCCTTTTATATGTTTCTATCCACCTTTCCTGTACATTCTTCCAATTATAATACACTTACTTCATAAAGCTAAAAGAGGTTTTCCTTATAGAAATAGAAATATTAGTACTTGAAAAATTGGATTCAAATTTAAAATAATGATATTTTCAAGAGATTTGATGCTATAAGTTATTCAAAATTTTAATCCAACTTATATTTGATTTAACTTTTTATACATATTTTCTTATATCCATTATTTGTCATGACTATTGAAAAGTGTGAATTTGTTGATTTGGGTTTGATTAGAAATATATCTAAATTGTTAGATTCAAAGCAATATTTCATTTCAAATAATTTGATTCAGATTCTAGTCAATATATTAATTTAAATAATAATTATAACTATATATAAAATCTAAACCCCTACTATATTACAAATTAAAAATAACAAATTCTACAACTAAACTATTAAATAGATTTTATAAATTAAATTCACTTCTTAAAAAACAAGATACCTTAAAAATCTAATAAGTATGTAAAAATTCAGATTCAATTGAAGATTTTTAAAAATCTTGAATTTTACATGTTCTGCAATCATTGGCCATTAGTTGCTGTAAAGTTCACTTTTTTCAATTTGAACCCAAATAAAATATATTTAGAGTTGCGTCGAATCCGCTATTTTACAAATCTGAATCTCCCATCTACCTTTGAATCCCAAATCTTGAAAAAATTATAAACAAGAGAGGAAGTATAAATATAACAGAATAATATAAAATACAAATAGTAACTACATGTTAACATTCTTTCTTTTAATCCTTTCACTATCATTCATACATTCTTACAAGTGTTAAATTACTAGTCTGGGGACTAGTTGTTGAGTTTAATCCATAATTATAATTGATTCTGAACCTCCTATAAACAGTATTAGAGCTATAAGACAAATTTAACTTGAAAAGATGGAAAAAAAAATTAAAAGAATTTGAGTCTCAAATCCAAAACTTTCTCGAATCCTCAAATCTGAAATATTCTTAAGGATTCGATGGCCCCATCCCTAATATTAAGACGTTGTACTTAGTAATGTTAACCATTCTCTCTCCTAAACTAATAAATTGGCTTGTATCACAACTTGTAATTTAATTATCCTAGAATTGTTTCCCTGTAAACATTAGTATTTAACTCACAGTATGTTTACCTTGAGGGTTAGAAAGCTTACTCTGTTGGTTGCATTATAGAGTAGCTTATAATTAAGGGCCCTGGTGTATCAGTCAATTTAAGAATGCTGTATTTTCTGCAAAACAGCACATCACAACAAGAATAACTACATTTGTACATAAATATGTGGTTAGCTGTCAATATGTTTAGTTGTGATGCCAGAGGTTTTTTTTCCCCTTCATCTTTTTAGAACATTCAAAGCTGATTAGAATTTGAATCAAAGTCATGTGAAACCCTAATTATTAAAATGGTTTCAAAACTGGATCAACTTGTAGATATATTTTTGTTAACAAAATATCGCCTACTTGACTTGGTTCTATAATCCAATATTTATAATTTTGGCAGTTTTCATAATACGTCACATTTAGTTGAAGAAAATTCTCACCAGAACAGTTTGAAATCTTGGTATAACAAAATATTCCCCATAAACTTTATTATAATCTTACATGCTATAGTAAATCCTTCTTTGTTCACACAATAAATGTACACATTGTTTAGTTGCACTGATCTAGCATAAAATAAATGTTGCATTAGACTGTAATCTTTATCCAGTGGCAACATAGAGTTTAGTTTTCTACACATGGTGATAAGAAAGATAGTTATCACCCTAGCTAGATATAATATAACCGTTATGGTCACCATGTGAAGAAAATAAAACTCATTGTTCCTACCAAAGAATTCTTTGGTTTATTTTGCTATAAAAACAAAAAAATACTGCCCTTAACTTGAAATCCCTACCATCCCACCTTAACACTTGAATGTTTGAAAAGAAAGTATCGGCTTTTAAGCTTGTGCGAAGCTTAAAAATTTTGGATTCAAATCTGAGTCAAAATAAGATTCATATTTTATTCGAACATTTGGCTGTATTATGGCCGGCTTTGTTAAAAATGGGTCTTATACTAATTCATACTAAAGTAGGAGGGATAGCCAGCACTTTAGTGATACTGGAATAGAAATTATCTAGATAAAACACATTTTTGTTTTTGTGTGTTTATTTCTTGTTTTTTAAGGGCTGTATGCAAGAACGTTAGTGAACGCTTAGTGGACTGATAATGGGGTCCCGAGCACACTATCGGTCCACATTTTAACCTATTATGACACAAGCAAACCCACGCTAGTGTTCACTTAGCATCCACTTAGCATCCACCTAGTGGTGTTCTTGCCTATGCCCTAAATGTTTTATCTAAACAATTTATACTTCATTATCAGCAAGGTAAGTGTGCTGGCTATCCCTCCTGATCTAAACCCTGATCTAGCCTAGTGCTCTATTCCAAATAATCCGTACTATGTAAACTTTGTGTGCGAACAGTGGTCGATCCACTTCACTACACTGTTTTGTTCAGAATTTGTAATAATATTGTATCCCATGACATGCCTTGGTGGCGTAGTTAGCTAACCCGCTAGCTTTGTGTTGAGCTAGACTGCCAAGGATGGGGAGATCGAGTTTCGGATCTTGGTCGGGGGAACTAGGGGTAGTTTATCCTAGATTGTTTTCTACTCTCCCTCCATGCAAATGTGGGTTCACTTCCTCTGAATACAACCTTACCAATTCCTAAACCATTAGCGTAATTAGTACTTGAGCATATAACTCAAAGGGGTAGTAAGATGTGGTGATAAATTAATTAACAATTAATTAATTGATAATTTAAAATGCATTGATACACCCGACTGAGATTCTAACCCAAATCTACACCTCATTGGCTATGTGCTAAACAGGGCAGGTGTCATCATTGTCAAGTCATTTAACATCTTTTTGGGCCTTTCAACCATTTCACATTGGAGTTCTGTTACCAAATTAATATTACTTCACTGTGTTTATATCTTTTTGTTATATTTCACAAGTTTTTTATGGTAAAAATAAATGATGAGAGCACAGGGATTGTGTTTTCTTAAGGAGAGAATCACTTTGTAAATAAATGGAGATTCATTGATGACTTTTGGAATGTTTTCAGGTATATGGTCGGGTTTGTTTAAACATTTTTACTTCTATACTTCTTTTCCCATCTTCTTCGCTATAATCTCTTACTATATACTTTTATTAGAGGTATTTAATGTGCACTAGCTCAACTGACTTATTATATCAGCACACGACTTACTAACCAACTTAAATCTAGAGCATCCAGCCTTCAGCCATTAAATCATCACTGTGAAAGGGTAAAACCACATTTCACCGATGATCAATTTTTTGGCCATGCCGGGACTATATCCTGGGACTCTTAGCTCAGTAGATGAATGCGCTACCGGCCAAGCTAAAGTGTCGGACCTCATCCACTATCATATTTGTCATCAGAAAGCTAGCACAAACACATTCATTTTTTATTTGCTCATATGTGAATTGTGTGTGCCTGATCATATCGCTAAAGAATCGGACATTTCACATGAAGACTTATGTCCACGCTCTAATTAGATACCTAATGTTTAGAGTTGCTCCTGGAAACTTGAGAAAACAGCCAATTTCATACACATGCACACCTACCTACTAAAAAAAACTAACAAAATACTGGAACATTTATGAAGTTAGAAACTTTAACTCGTCATCTTCAACAACTGTTTCCAGCTTTTGTCCGGTTCAGCTTTGTAAAATGTCTCAATCTTCTTCTATTCTTTGAGCGTTATTTATTTTTTAATTGCTTTCACTCTTCTCCTCTCACTTGCATACTTGCAAATTTTACTTCTTCACAAAATCATCTAGAAACGCGCTTACCCAAAGCATGTTGACTTCAAGCCATTCCATGCCTTGTAAGTTTGAAATGTAATACAAACAGACAATTAATCCATATTTATAATAAGTAATTCATTCAATTAGCAAACACCGAATAATTTGTAAACCTAACTAGGTAAAAAAAAAAATCTTCACATTGTGTGCAAGCAGATAGGGTAAAAGCTGCTCAAATGTTGAGCTCGGACATTTAAAATGTGTTAACATAACAAGTACTGAGCATATATAGTGACTTATAATCATTTTATTAAAACTAAGATTTTAATCCTTTCAAGTCAATTTCGAATCATAACCCACTTCAGTGGTCGAAGGGCTCAAGGTCTCACTCTGACAATATGCTGGGCTGACTATGATGGGGAGATGGGGGTTTGAATGCCCTGTTGGACTTCCTTTATGGTTTTCCACTCTTCTTCCACATGAATGCGGCACTTACTCAAACAATTCGATCCTCATGCATACATTAATATACATCTCTTTTTAAATGGTTAGTAATGATTGGGTGACCTGGCGGTCTAGGGGTAAGGTGTCAGACCTCTATGCTGGCGGCCAGGGTTCAATCCTCGGTACCGGCATAGATTTATCTGATTACCAAACCCTTTCTTCACCTCTGACAAGACATCTTGTGAATGTGGGGAATGCCAGGCCTCCGCCGTGGTTCGGATTCCACGTTAAACTGTTGGTCCTCCATTTCATCTCACAATCACCCTACCATTACACATTAGCGTAAGTGCGTATAACCCGAACGGGTAGTAAGACGCGGGGCTAATAATAATAATAATAATAATAATAGTAATAATAATAGTAATGATTGCATCAATAGTTTACACTCGTAAACATAACAAATGGAGACACCAGGGAAAAAAATAACAAGTATTAAATTAGATTTATTCTATATCAATCTTTAATAATATAGTTTTATAGCATCTTAAGTTAAAATACTCTAAATTACACTTTAGTCATCCTTCATAATCTTTTGAGTTATGAAGTAAAGTTCACTTTTTGGATGAATTTTAACAAATTTCAAAACTCAGGGTTTTCCTTCGGTTCTTGAGAACCATATTTTGTCTGTCTACTGATCTTAGGGTCCTGGGTTTGATTCCTGGCATGGTTGGTTGAAATATGAGTGAGGAGAGCATACAGGCCATACAGGCTGCCTACCTGGCAGGAACTAACACTTGTCTTTGAAATCAAACATGCGTGATTATCTCGGAAACGGATAAAGCTAGACAGTTTCTCCAAGACACTTTTTTTGTTGTTAATTTTCACTACAAGTTTGTAATCTTATGTCAAAATTGGTAATACTTACTCTGACATATTTTATCGCAGAAACAAGTGCTACAACCACCCCTTTTTTTACATGATGGGGGTGGGTAACGGTAACAGCACATTTAGTTTATTAATGATATAATATTTCAATAAGTAGTATACGAAGATTCGTTGTAATGCCCTAAGCAGTTTTTATAATATTTCACACAACAGTCTTTTTAGCTCTATCTTTAGGGGTGCATACCACCCTTAATATATAAGATGGACCCTAGGTTGCTGATGTGAATTATTCTATTTTCACCCAAGGAATAGCCTGCCAAAGTTTGATGCAATGTTTTAAAATACAAGTTGTATAATTCAACAGAGATAGAATACCATGAACTAAACATTGGCAATAAGCAAGAACTTAGTTCTGTATGTTTGTATAGGTTATAATACCTTAGTGCTACAACTTGATAGGTATTTTAAATTTTACAAAATAATTTTGGCGATATTGACTATAAGATATTTTCATTGTTACCCATGTTTTATCTATGCTTGCATTATGGCTGTTGTTATTTAATTATTAGTCCTTGATAAACTAATGGTTAATAGTAGTTCTAAAATTACGGTATCTTGAAATATGTAATATTTGGTGAAATATATCAAATCTGTTAATAGTTTATCAACGTTTTATCCCTCAACATTTTAAAAAGTTGCTAAGGTGTTGAGTTCGAAGCAAAGGAGATTCGACCTTCAACTTTGACATTTTGAAGCTTCGCACATGCCTAATAATGACTAAATTATTATTAAAGATCTTCAACATATGTGTACCTGAATTTTGTTTGCTTCAAGATCTTAGATTTGGATGGCAAGGCTCTTCTTCAATTATATTTTCATCGTACATGTTTTTCTAAACTATAGGAACCTGTATTTTTAATGTCTTAAAACACAATTGAAGGGTACAGGGAAATAAAAGGGAAAGTCCCATAACACACATTTTCAAGGACAATCTCTCTTAAACTACATAAGGACAACAGCGAATACTTTTTTTTAAATTCATACCAATATGGCAGAGAGCTATATCTGGAACCATAGCTCAGTCAGTAGCGTGTCTGTCTACTGAACTAAGGATCCTGGGTTTGATTCTTGGCATGCTTGAAAAATGTATCATCGGGGAAATGTGGGTTCACCGTTTCACATTGATAAATTAATGGCTCGGAATTGGATGTCGTGTCTTTCCTAGTCTTAAGTTATATTATAAGGCATATGAATCTATGACAGACTTAGCAAGCCAGTAGTGGAAAATATTTGGCTTGGATAAAAAACTGACCACAGGCTGGGAACAGTGATGGATGTAAAGTAAGTTACAGAGACCGCTTTTAACCATAATTTAAAGTGCTTTAGAAAGATATCGTGCTTGTCTAACGGATGAAAGCCCTTTTGAGTTAAAATAAGATTCGGCTCCTTTTACCTCTGTACCCTTTAATTATCTTGATTTTATAAACATAGTCCCTATTTGCACTCTAAACTAAAAATCAATGTTAATTTGTTGAGATGGGAATATTATTTCATTTTTATATTCAACTGTATCATGTTAACATACTTATAACCTATCTTTTGTTACCATTTGATTCAATTTGTTTAGTTTAGATTTTTTATTTGTCTTTTATGAATTGTATATAAACTTGTTTTTATAAAGATGCATGTGGCTGTTTGATGACCATCAAAAAACTTTTTTGTGTTCTTACAGGTGCCAACTTGAACAAAACGACTTTATCTTTGATTACTTATCTCTTATTATAATTAACTAACCTCTAGTTGATTCGGCTTTTTTTTCTTTCAATTAAAAAGAAAATTCTCCTCTATATGGTTTACTAAATCTTCTTAGTCATAACATCTATCGATTGCAATGATTTGCAATAGCTCAATAGTGATTTGCAGATAACAGATAAACTCAATAAAAAATATGTTAAAAAAAAAACTATGGCGTGAGTCCGCAAGCAAGCTATATCGACCAAGCAGCCACCACAATTGGCGATGATAGTGCCAACATTTATGGATAGAGGGTGTCATGTGAGTAACACAAGGAACCCTCTGGCCGTTAATCTCTGTTTTCTAGACCGGAGCTACTACTTCTTTATTCTAGTAGCTGCTAATTTGTCCTCATGAGGCTAAGTTAGAGCCTGTTACACAACTACTGCTTAACAGAAAAATTCTACAAGTGCCAGGAATCGAACCCGGGACTTCTGGATCTGTATTCAAAAACTTTGATCACTAGACCACAGAGGCATATATATATAAAAATATGTAAATGAATGTAAATTCAAAGACATTAAACATGAAATTTTTATCATTTAAAAATAAATCTACAAAAAATCAGTTAGTCATATCAAATGTAATGTATATTTGAAATAGTATATATTTATGAGTTATGATGAATTTATCTTTTTTGTGTGATTTTCAAATGAAAGAAAAATTGCTTTTCTCATTTAAAGTTAATAATTAGATCTATAGAAGAAAATACAGGAAAACAATATATATATACATACTTCTGAAAAAGAAATTATTACTACATTACCAATTAAAAAATGAAACCCATTTCATGCTTGCCACTGCTGTCACTCGACAAAACCAGCCTTTAAATCCCAAGCTATCAACCGAGTTTGAATTTTATCAGAAGTAATCAAGAAGGATTAGAGAGAAGCAACCCAATTCTCTAAAAGACGCCCCAATCAGTTGAGCAGTCGGCGTATGAATCAGGATGCACCCAGGGCTCAAATCCCAGTTTGGGTGTAATTTTTCTATATCCACCCAATCCCTCCCTTTAGAATGTCATCCGAGAAGTCGTGTTAATTATGCTTCAATTGTTTAACGTAAATATTTCTCCAATTATAAAATGGTATTGACAAATAAAATCATCGTAAAGTTTCTCAAAGTGCAGTCAGTATAAAAATTGCCACCCAAATCCACGATTTACCATTCATCACTAGCTGTAGCACCAACTATAATAATACTCTTGATGGTTTTCCACTCTCCCTCCACACAAATATTGACATACTTCTTATAATTTCAACCTTCCCCATCCATAAAATATTAGCGTGATTAGTATGTATGCGTATAACCCAAAAGGGAATGTGAGATCAGTGCTAAAAATAAAAATGATAATTTTACTAAACCTATGAAGAAAACATTTGTCAAGGGATTGGTCTTTAATGACTAATTTTAACCCACTTGCATGATCTAAGGTGTCAATGTACTGCCAATGAGGAGGATACCAGGGTTTTAATCCCCATTGGATATGCCTTGAATTGATTTTTTTTCTAAATGGTTTTCCACCCTCCCTCCACTTAAATAAGGGCAGATTTCCTCCAGAATTCAAGTTTTTTTTTCATCCCTAACACATTAGTATAATTAGGTCAATTGCAAAAATCCTGAACAGAGATAGTAAAATGTGGTGACAAAAAAACTAATTATATTTTTTAAAGTTGACTATTACCTCTTTGTCTGGTGACAGCACTGTAAGATGTGAATTGTATTCTTCCTTTCATTTTGCAAGTCTTATTGGGATATTTTTTTCTATTACATTCTTTTCTCTGTTTCTTGACCTTCTTCCATAAATAAAATCACATTATTAGAATGATGTTGTGCTACTTTAATGATTGTTGATAACTTAATATATTTTCTTTAAGTAGTATAGTGAACACGATAAATGTTTATAAAA
Source organism: Timema californicum (assembly GCA_902141385.1). Classification (NCBI taxonomy): domain Eukaryota; kingdom Metazoa; phylum Arthropoda; class Insecta; order Phasmatodea; family Timematidae; genus Timema; species Timema californicum. The sequence goes on from CABFOW010001720.1 coordinate 83,215, forward strand.
TGTACTTCCATTCATCCAAATAACAGCTGTGAAACCACATTGGGGAAAATGTTTCATTGCACTCAGTTGAGCATCGAACCCCATCATTCTGGGTTAGAATCAAGCATGTGCACTTAACTTCCAATCTTTTACACCAATTAAGCACCTAACTATAATAATAATACACTCTTTTATAGTGTTTTATTTTTGTCTTTTCCCCCTTTTTATTTAGTGTTAAACAAATGCAAGGAAGGTTTGCAAGTGTGGTATAATTATTGTCAAGTTGGCACTTGCAAGTGTGCCTGGTACTTACCTACATGTCTTAGGGTCATGACATGTGCGATGGACAGTAAGGGAAATGTGGGGTGGTCAAGTTAACGCACGCTTCTCGCTGTGGTTGGTTGGTTGCCTGCTACACTAAAAAGGCTCGTTTGTTGNTTTTATGTTTACATGTTTTTATGATGTTTTAGATGCACTCACACATTATTTCATCACTTTATTTTTGTTGTTTTTTTCTCATGCATTTGACCATTCAAATTCCTTGTTTGGTCACTATTTATTTTTGGCTCTCACGTTGTTTGTAATATCTTTCCTCGTTTTTTTAAAACTTAAATATCACTTTGCACCTTGTATGTTGAAATTAAAACATGTACATTACTTAACTATTCATCCCTCCTTGCCTACTTAAACTGTAAATATAAATCTTTGTTAAAATGTTGTCTCTAAATCTTTTCTTATGATACTTTGTTTTTATTACATGTTTCATCACTTTAGAATAATGAGCTTGCACTATTCTTGATAACACTTTTAAATGCTATATTCCACTACAATTATATGTCTATTACATAGACAAATATTTCTAAATTTTTAAATAAAAGTAATTTAAAAATCATCAAAGTGTGTTAGTTGTGTTGAGAAATATTAAACATTTAGTTCTAACTCTTAAAAAGGTCATACGACTGAAACACATGGTTGTTTTTCTTTGTTTTGAGACGACAGATGCACAGCTGATGGTCAAAACAACAATGTTATACTCTCCGAAACCCTTATAGGTCTAAAAATATTTTGATTTATATTTTGTCACAGGTAGGAAATATTTTGGAATTATAACAAAAAAATGTTAAGTATATAAAGAGGGTAAAATCAATCAAGTTCCTCTGTAAGTCCGACCACTTTATGTGAGCAGCGCTGTACTAAGTTAAAATAAATGTTGATTGAAAACTTGTTTTGTTCATACCGATAGTTCTCACGAATTAATATAACTACCGCTGTGTGCACGGCACAACTTGCAACAAGACTGACTCAACCAGGACTCCAGCACGTAAAGCTGCATTATGTATATCGGCCACTCACTTTTGTGACAGAGTCTCTTTTGGAAGGCATAGTCACATAATACGGCCACTCATATTTATGATAAGGCTTTGCATACTGGCAACCTAGGTTGTGACGTTCATGTCGCAAGTATGACTGCTACCTGTTCTCTAATAATTATTTAGAATTGTTGTATTAAATACTGGCTTGTCTTGATAGTCAAATGGTCTATGACATCACTCTCATAATAGACTAGACGCTGATGACTGAGAAAATAAGGCTCAAATTCTGATCGGTTGTACAGAGAGTGGATTTCCCTCAATGGTTTTCCATGGTCTTTTCATGCAAATTCTGGTACAATTCCTATAAACTTCAACCTTCCTTATACCCAACACATTTGCATAATTAGTACATTTGTGGATAGCTCGAGCGGGTAGCAAGGCGCGGTGCTAAAAAATTAATCGGCTATTACGTTATTCACAACGGTTTATATCATCCATGAGAGAGAGAGAGGGAGAGAGTAACATTGTTGTTCTGTTGCCCTTTTCTGCTAATGGCCAGCCACACATTGCAGGAGGCAGCCAACCAGCAGACGCATATGCCTGGCTGCGAGCTGGGAGGTTTTCATGACGAGGTGACTGATGATGATGATGATGATGATGACGAAGATGACGATGTAAACAGTGAGGTACCGCTAACGCCCCTGGGGGGCGGGGCGGCAGGAACGGTTTTCAGGCTTCACTTTCTTGGCTCAGTTGAGGTGGAGGAAGAAGGCGGCCACAAACGACGGAAGAGACTCAAGAAACACATGGTTGAAGAAGCCGTCACAAAGATCAAGGTCTGGTGGCACCCCCTACACTTGGCCTTTCCCTTCCTGCCCCACTGTTCCTACTATTTGGCCTACAATTCTGGGAGTTATCACTTAAATTTAGCCGACAAATGAGGAAAGAGATTCTGTTGACATTTGCCAAAAATTCTATAAAATAGATTAAAAGACATAATGATTCTTATTTTGAAAAACAACTTGAATCTTTATTTATTTTGCTTATATATACTGAATTTCAAATCCAAAATTTGGGTCTTAAAAAAATATGATTTGTCGTTGGAGGTTAATTTTCTCAAATTGGTACAATTTTTCTTATTCAATTTTTATTTGGTTCACATTATAAAAAAAAATTGCCGCATCTTAGTATCTGTTTAGGTTATATGCATACTTTAATGCTAATTGGATAGGGTGGAGGAAGGTATTATTTTAAAGGAAATGTACCATAATTTCTGCAGATAGAGATTGGAAAACCATTTTAGAAAAACCACCCTAGTTACACATGGTCGAGATTCAAGCCTTGAGGACCCACTTTGTTGACCTTATGAGCCTCTCTCGCAATAGACGACTGCCGGTGACTGAGAGATCAGCGTACTGAAGATTTTGTTTTCTAGATATGTTATCCCTCTCAAACACAACCCTCTTTATCCCTATACCATAAGCATAATTATTTTTTTCCAAGCATTGTGTCTCATTACCTGTTAGGGTTATACACTCATGTATTAATTATACAATCTGTTTAGGTTATATGCATACTTTAATGCTAATTGGATAGGGTGTAGGAATGTATGATTTTAAAGGAAATGTACCATAATTTCTGCAGATAGAGATTGGGAAACCATTTTAGAAAAACCACCCTAGTTACACATGGTCGAGATTCAAGCCTTGAGGACCCACTTTGTTGACCTAATGAGTTTCTCTCGCAATAGAGACTGCCGGTGACTGGAAGAGCGGCGTACTGAAGGTGTTGTTTTCTAAATATGTTATCCCTCTCAAACACAACCCTCTTTATCTCTATACCATAAGCATAATTATTTTTTTCCAAGCATTGTGTCTCATTACCTGTTAGGGTTATACACTCATGTATTAATTATACATAATGTTTTAAGGAACGAGGATGGGAAGTTTAACCACATTTTCTTGGACGGAGAGTGGAAAACCTGTTGGAAAAAACCACCCTCGATACACCTGACTTAGATTCAGACCTCAATCTTTCTGTCATTGGCAGTTTAGTCTATTGCAAGAATAGCATGTTGGACCATGCTGCCACCAAATCTGGTGGTAGCATAATTTAATGTATTTGTATAACCTGATTGGATACTAGGACCCAGTTATAAAAATGGGTTTAAAAAAATTGAACCTGGACCTTTCAATCACTGCAAAACCAAACCAGTCGAGGTTGGCGCACACCCAGATGCATACCGACGCGGATCTGGGTGTGGGGATTTCCATAATCTTATACAATCAATCGTTCAATATTGCATCTCCTTAAAATTAAGCTTTCTCGTCGTTTTATATAGATAAGATAGTTTGATTTGATGCTGTAAGCACCAAGAGCCTAAAACAAATTAATAATAGATTTGATATATTTCTGTTATTTTATATTTTGATATGTTCATATCTCGCTGGATGCTCATTTGTAGAGAGGCTCAAGGGACCATTTTACTCTTGTGTCATTCCTGCTTGAGACTTGCTCTCCAATAATCAATGTCTGATAACTTCTTTAAATCTCTTATAGTAATCTATGTCTTTTCTTTTGTTTGGCTATGTTTTACCCTCTCCCTGTCATTTAGTTCAATATTTTACCATCGTACCCGTAACTTCATTGTGAAGAGAATAGTGTTAGCTTTTGTGTTGGCTGCCATTTCTTTTTGTCTCTTGTTTTTAGTTTTTTTTGTTACCTCCATGACTGTTTCCAGCCTATGTCCTGGGTCACTTTTTTTATTCAAGCCATAATATATTTTCCACTACCGGCTTGCTAGGCCTGTTGTACCTTATATATTCATTATAATCTAACTTAAGACTAGGACAGGCACAACATCCAGTTGTTTTGGCTGAATATACTAGAATTTTATTTATATGTATACTTTTTGTGTATTTTTATTGGGAGGGGATATTTATTCGATCATATTTTATTTAAAATTGGCATGAATATCTTTTTTTTTTATTTGAGTTCGAGGGACNTTTTTTTTTTTATTTGAGTTCGAGGGACTGTCCCACGGTTTCGTTATGATAAGTTGATATATTTATCTTGAAAGGTATTCCTTCCTTTTTCTATAAATTATATTATTTTTATTTTGGGGTTAAAGGTTTATTTTTTATCTTTGATGTTTTAGTGAATTAAATTTAGTAAAATTAAAGAAATTAATAGAAGAATCTAACTTCTTATTTATGATTTCAAGACATATGTTTAACTTAAAACTTATTAATTTATTGTTTGAGTATTTTATGGTAATTTATCGCTGTGAAAGGGTAAACTCATATTTCAACAATAATAAAGTTTTCGGCCATGCCGAGAATCAGACTCGGGACCCTTAGCTCAGTAGACAAACCTGCTTCTAACTGAGATAAAATGTCGGGTTCTCTTATTTAGTAGTTCTTTAATTTTAGTCAGTGAACGTTACAAACAATAACATTCAAAATAACTTTAGTCATATCATTAATCAAGTGTATGTATTTTTATTTTTATGATTCATATTTAAAATAAAATTTTGAAAACTTTGTGGTTATTTACAACTTATTATGACATACCTGAATGATCTTGAAACACAAATTTTTTAAAGAAAATTTTGATCAAAAGATATTTTTTATTCTACTTATTGAACCAAATTAAATTTAGAGAGCAATTATACAATAGTAATGCAACATATTCTCAAGAACTGTGATTCAATTTTTTACTGGGGGTGTCACTCGATGTTAGTGAACACCCTGACTATACATAGAACCATTTAAGGTGTTTATAATAACCTTCAATTTATTTTATCATTTATCTTAATGTTTGAGAGTTATGTATTTTTTGACTTTAATCTATTTGTGTAGTGTAAAGCAAAGCACCATATATGTTAAATATATATTTTATGAATATTAGGTGTTTTGTCTTGCGCTAGGTCCATTCTTTTTGTCAGTGAACTTTTAGACCGCCAATGCCCCCTGTCCTCTGCCTCCTCCTTCAGCTCCCAGAATTTTCTTCTTAAGCTCCTCTTTCCCTAATCCTTCCCTTCTCTGATGTCGTGCAGAAGACAGTTCCTCCCAATGATGTGTTCGATCCAATTTGTTTTGTACTGAAGAATCACATCCAAAATAGTTATATTCTCACCCTCACTGCTTAGGACTTCTTCGTTTGTAACCCTATCACCCGATTTTACACAGATATATAATTTATATAAGTAAGTTCTGCTGTAGGTGGAATATAATTTTTCTTTCTTTACATTGAGAGTGCAAAAGCATACTTTCGAGTGATAACCCTTGACTATCCGAAATTAAGAGGTTGGACCCGATTTCGAATGACCAACATTTCGGATAATTTGTAAGTTCAAGGTGTGATGGTGAAAATAAACATTTATTAAGAAACATTTTTATGGTAAAATGTATTGAAAATGTATACAATATTTAATATTACATGTGAACTACACATTTTTTATACTAAAAAAATATATCTTAGTTTGATTTTTTTTTTCATAACTTTTTTTGGCTCTAATGTCCCTTCAGCGTATTTTGGGTTGGGCTAAGTCTTACTGTATTTATATTTAAAAAAAGATTCACTTGGCGTCTTCTTCAGGAGATAGTATATTGACCAGGAAGCTACTTCAGTGGTAACAACTTAGTTGTTGAAGGATAAAAACTTCTCTGTGGATGGCAGTCATTTATTTTATATCTTATTTTCATATTTAATGCACTTTAAAGTATGGTTTCACACCATTGTGTTTTGGTCACTTAAATTACATTGGTTAATTGAATATTATGGTGACAAGTGCTATTGTTAAAACTAATGTACTATCATTTACTAGAAAAGGACACAAAAACACAATGTGGAAAAAAACTATTATCTCATTTTATAATGGGTTCTAAGTCAATTTTATTTCAATCTGAAATTTTACCTAATTAATTCAGAGCTATTTCAAAACATTTTTATCCTCTCAAAGTATATTTTGTTTTTTTTCATTAATTCTATCAGACCAAACCAGAAAAGTCTACACCTAAATTATATAATCACTTTTTAACCAGCCCATGTGATGACAGAAATTAGTCATAATGTTTTTAATATTAAATTAGAATAGCTATCGAACTTTGGATTAAGATACAATCAGTAACACTTTTTCTTGAATACGAATCTTTATTTCACTTATGAATCTAAATTTTAGAAAATATTACAAGCATAAAGGTTTACTTCCCCATGTTAGTGTGTTTTTTTGTTGTTTTTTTTAATTCTAATTTTTGCTGCTAATTTTTTACATGCTGTGGTGGCTGCATGGTCTAAGATGCTATTTTTTCAATAGACTTGATTGCATAAGATGTGGAGATCGAGGTTCTATTCCACTCGAGTGTACTGAGAATGGTTTTCCCACTCTCTTCCCATTCAAATATGAGTACTACGCCTTTAAATTTAACCTTCTTTATCACTAATTATCATTATTAGTACATAAGCTACTCAAATATGTAGTAAGACGCTGTACTAAAAAATAAATTAGACTTTTGCATATCCAATCAAAGAAAACTGAAGCTATAAGCCTAATTATTTAAACATATTTTTTATTCGTAAGGGTATGTGGGCAGGTATTTTCGGATTTGAATCCAGTTTGAACTAAAACATTGATTTTTATTCAAATTTAAGTCTTAAAAGCAAAATTTGCACTATTAATATTTAAAGCTAAATTTCTATAATAGATATATTCATAAACCATAACCACTAAACACAAATATACATTTTTCAGATTTTGTTATTTTGAGGAGGAAAAAGCCATGATCATTCAAATTCAGATTTTTACCTAAATTGTAGAAATGTGACACTTAATTACTTGAATCCTTTGGTATTAGAGAGATTCGAGATTCGTAAAAATCTCAAATACAATTATATAGACCTCGACTTAAAATAATTTTAAATAACAATTGGTAAAAGGAATTATATAGACTTGTTAAGTTGAAAGAATAACAAACTCACAAAAAAAGGACAATATTGTGGTACAGTAGGGTCTCGGAAATTTAACACTCGATAACTCGACGCACACGTGCACACAGTTGTTGGTACCAGTCATCACAATCCAAGGTCATTCAACTGTATAACCTGTAAGTTTGTTTGTGTAACTCGAGTAGAACATTCATGCTGTGGTGTTTTTACAAATGCTGTGTTTGTTAGTTTTACAACTCAACAACATGTTATTTGAATCAATACAATACTACAGTACAGTACAACTGTACCTATAATATTCGGTACTGTACTGTGATTCATCCTTGTTTAGTAAACATCCATCTTATGCTAGCTCATTTGTAAAACTCGATACCATCTCAGTCCACATCAGGTTGAGTTTCTGAGACTCTACTGTAACATGATTAATTTAGTAAAAAAAAGTGTGTTTTTTTATTGTTTATGACATAATAGCCATGACAAACAAAATATTATTTGTCATTAACAACAACACTTAAAACAACCATTTTAATTTTCTTTTTTTTAATATCCTCACTTAAACTTGAATTGTGTATTTTTAAAGATTTGTTGATTGAATTTGGATTTGAAATTAGAAAGAAAATTTTTTATTCAGATTCTAGAAATAAATTCAACTCATCTCTACAAAATTTAAAATATCTGTAAAAGCTGTAATTTTTTTAACAATACTAAAAGCAATATTGTGGGGACTGTTTGCTTTAAACAATATCATTAAATTTAATCAGATCAATTAAAGTCAAACTTTTCAAGATAAAATTGAAAATTCTTATCAGGTTTATCGAAAAAAAAATTTATTTGAGTTCAAGTAACCATTAAAACTCTTCTTGAACTTGAATTTTTGAGTACTCGTACCTCCTTACTTTATTCCCCATCATCTCGTCATCCTTTTGACCTCACACCTGTCACTTTTACGAAAAATTAAATTGCAATAACTACTATTTAAAGTGTTTTGAAAAATGTGACTTCCATCTGGAAGACTTGGGGAATACAGGGAATTTCCATAAAATAAATAGTGGTAACACTGATGACTAACCAAAAGTTTCTTTCAGGCAATCATTCATATATCATAATGAATAAATGATCAACTACCGGTATGTCAAATGGTATTTATTTGTTTGTTTGTTTTTATTCCAATGCATTCATTGACCGCTTCAGGCATTGGTAAGTTTTTCTAATTATTTAGGCTGGGGACACATTAACATATAATGTTTGTACGTCAGTGTGTAATCTAGAATAATTAGATCTTATATTAGAACCCACACACACTCACTGTGTGCGTCTTTTAGCACGTGTTATAACGGTCATACATTCTCCGCTGATGCACTCAAGCTAGGATGCACGTTACAATGCCATGAAATGTGTGTTACAATACAATTGAAAATTAGTAGAAAGTTACACTTTCTTTTAACTAAAGTCCATAAAATGAAACGTGTGTTACAATGTATGTACGTACATTATACATTAGTGTGACCCTGGCCTTACTCTTATGACGTAATTACAAACACAATAAAGTACAGTTTAGCCCACTTTTTAACAATATTCACTTGAATTAACCGTTTTTTGAAAATAACTAATTAACTATGGAATACTATTATCTTGCATGTCACTAGATCTACTTTAATAAACAATATCTTAGGATATTTATTTATTTATTTAACTGTCACTCTTACATGTGGTGTAATTTTTGAAATCTGTTAGGTAAGTAGTAACATTTAACTAAGGTTGGTAACGGTACTTCATGTTATAGATCTTCAAAAAGTGTCACAAAAGCATAAACTTAATATAAAAGTCATCACAACAGATAAAGAAAGCTATGAAAAATGTGTGTAACAAAACACTGACGCATCAAAGCTAGTGTGACTTGAGTTAAAAGAGTGGAGGGAAAGTATGTCTTTACTATACTTTACCAGAGCCAAGCAACTCTTAAAGATAATGGGTTATACATCACCTATCACACGCTACTATAGTTAGCAGATATTAAAATAGACATATTTAAAATCTTGAGTTAAGTCCAGTTTTCATGGGAAACTCCTTA
>CABFOW010001720.1:96647-132375 GCA_902141385.1 Timema californicum
GCACAACTGTCTTCTGTCTATTTATCCACTATGTGCACAACTGTCTTCTGTCTATTTATTCACTATGTGCACAACTGTCTTCTGTCTATTTATTCACTATGTGCACAACTGTCTTCTGTCTATTTATTCACTATGCGCACAACTGTCTTGTGTCTATTTATTCACTCTGCTGTGCTATGTTGTGTCGCACTACTTAGTCCTTTCTCTCACACTTCTCGGCTCTTTTTTTGCATCTCAACGTGTTTTTAGACTAACACCCACCTAATCTGAGCTTCTGGTGGCGTGTTGTTCACAGTTCACATCTTGGGCGGATGTACTAAATTCTACTTTCCTCACCCTTCTTACTCCATAAGCTTACATAAAATGCATACAGCTGGAAAATGAGGTGTTTTAAAGAGTATATATTGGTGTATCCAGGAGATCATGATGGACCACGCACTGCGAACCATCTCCTACATCGCCGACATCGGCGACCTGGTGGTGCTGATGGCGAGGCGCAGGTTTGTGCCTCACGACGTGGAGGAGGCCCCCAAGATCAACCGCACGCCCAAGATGATCTGCCATGTGTTTGAGAGCGAAGAGGCCCAGTTCATCGCTCAGTCCATAGGGCAGGCTTTCCAGGTGGCCTATATGGAGTTCCTCAAGGCCAACGGTATCGAGGACCACAGCTTCGTCAAGGAGATGGACTACCAGGAGGTGCTCAACTCTCAGGAGATATTCGGGGACGAGCTGCAGATGTTCGCCAAGAAGGAGATGCAGAAAGAGGTGAGCAAAATAGACCTACATTACTAGTACTTCTTTTTTATTTGCTGACCAAATTGATAAAATTTTACTAAATTACTACAGACCCACTTTAATTTTTGCACGGTATAACTCGCCACACTTGCCTTGACTAGATTACTGGTGACAAAGATATTGGGGTTTGAATCTTGGCCAGGTATATTGAGTGGTTTTTTTTTCTTAAATGGCTTCCCACTCTCCACGCAAATATGGGTACATTAAAATTCTACCTTCCTTGAGTTGGGAGACATGGCATTAATAATTGGCTATCAAGGAAGCTACCACATGTATTACTCTTTAAAGAGTAGAACACTAATACGCCCCACATGTTCTTCAATCCACTGATACCTTTATTGAAGAAACAATATGTACATTATTATAAACACATTTAGCCATTTTGTTCCGTAAAGTATGTAATGTAGCAGTTATGTTGTGTACATGATAAAACCATAATTTACACACCATTGGGCTAAGTACTATTGAAGTATTGAAATTTTAAAATTGCATTAATATCTAAACCTCAATATTTTAACACACAATTGTTGGAGTGAGAAGATAATGTAGGCAATGAACTTTGTATCCTCTTTTTCTATATAGTTGAAAAATACACATTTCTGGTGAGGCACTATAAATAAACTTGAAATGGTTTGTGTTGGGGAGGCTAGCTATTTCTTCTAAGCAGATATTTCTAATTTTTTTGGTTATATCATGGTACAAAATTTTATTTTTTAATGAACCACAATGGATGAAAAACTGTCATAAGGACTAAGGAGTTAAATAACTCATAGTTAATTATTTTGTAAACTACTGTTGATGAAAGCAAGATCAAGGTTTGAATCTCACTCGGGTGTACTGAGGGTGGTTTTTACAAAATTGTTTTCCACTCTCTCATTATGCAAATGTGGGTACACCTCTAAATATAACCTGAAGGCGTAGTAAGAGACAACAAAAAAAATTGTTCGATTTGTGTGTTGCATGATTATCGTCGCACATTTACACTTCGTTTACTCTGCTTACCTTATTTCCACAAAAGCACAGCTTATAGGATAGGGCCATAGTTTGGCTTGTCAAGCTTTCACTGTTAACAAAATGTACATCGTGGTGCCGGTCATTGCAAGCTCTCTGGCAATGCTCAACACAAGCCCTACATTACTAAGCTCAGAGGTGACCTGGCGGTCTAGGGGTAAGGTGTCAGACTTCTGTGCTGGCGGCCGGGGTTCAATCCTAGGTCCCGGCATAGATTTAGTGGGTACACCTCTAAATATAACCTGAAGGGGTAGTAAGACACAATAAAAGAAATAGATATATTTGTGTGTCGCATGATTATCGTCGCACATTTACACTTTGTTTACTCTGCTTACCTTATTTCCACTAAAGCACAGCTTATATGATAGGGCCATAGTTTGGCTTGTCAAGCTTTCACTGTGGACAAAATGTACATCGTGGTGCCGGTCATTGCAAGCTCTCTGGCAATGCTCAACACAAGCCTTACATTACTAAGCTCAGCTAAAGTCATCCACCGACTTAAGGCTTCACTCTCTCAATAAATTGGCCTGCCTATGGGATTATGAGGAGAACCACGTTTGAATCCTTGTTGGATGCTCTGTAGATGGCTTTTCCTAAATATTTTTCTACTTTTCTTCCCTGCAAAAATGAGTATATTTTCTTTAAATTCAACCTTCCTACCCTTAACATCCATATATACAATAGCCTCATGGCTTCTTTAGTGCTGACTGACAGCTGATGGCTTTTAAAAGTTACCAGACCAAATTACGTATCCCTGCGCCGACCCATATGATATGCAACAACATGTGTTTAGCAGCTGTCAACTTCTGGCAGTCCAAATTTAGGTAAATGCTTGAATCTTGACTGTCAGAAGTCAGCTGTGAGCTGTCAGTCAGCATCAAAGAAGCCGTGGGGCTACTGTAGCTAGTAAGGGATGCATGGTGAAAAAAAATAATCATATTCATTAGTCACAAACATTCATCTTGTATGATTAGCTACATAATACATTATTTATTTAGCTATAAAACTTAGAGAAAGGCCTTTTAACATTTGTAGGAGCTCAACCAAAATATAAAACGAAATCACTAAAACAAAAATTAAAAATAAATTCTGAAATAAAAGAAAACCAAAGAGTCAGTAATGGTGCCCATAGGTGTCTAGCTAGCAGAACAAGCTTTGGAAGTGAACAGGGAAATGGATGTTTGTTTTATTTACTGAGTGAAAGCGTTTGATCGAGTGGATTGGAATATGCTACTGCAGGTTTTGAGAAACATTGGTATAGATTGGAGAGACAGAAGACTGATAAAGCAGCCATACACAAGACGGAAAGTGGTAATGAGAGTGGATGAAACGGAAGAGGGATGTTGTATGTCACCAGCCGAAATGTTGACAGAGAAGGCTCTAGAAAGGTCATGAGGCATTGTAGTAGACAGAAAACGACTAAAAACCATTAATTGTGTGGATGATCAAGCTGTGTTGGCAGATTCGAAGGAAGAACTGCGGGAAGTGAGGAGAGTTGGAAGGGAAGAAGGCAATGTTGTTATGTTCATTGAAGGGAAGAAACTAGAACAAGTATGGTCGTTCAAATATTTAGGAAGTCTGGTGACTTTGAATGGATACTGTAAGGAGGAGGTTAAGAATGGAGCAAGTGGAAGGGTGAGGGGATTACCCACCATGGGAAGAATACATATTGAGTTAGGAAAAAGGTTTGCAAGGTGTTTTGCGCGGAGAGTGGTGATACATGAAAGAGGGAACAAAGGTTTTGAAATGTGGTTGTAAAAAAGAGTTGAGAAGGTGAAATGGATGGATAGGGTGAGGAATGACTAAGAGTTGAGGAGGGTAGGAGATGAAAGGAGCCTTATAAGGATGAAAACAAAGAGAAAAGCATCTTGCTCGGGCCACACACTACATAGAGATTTTTTTAATTAAGAGGATCGTCGATGGGAAGATAGAGATAAAAATAAGAAGAGGAAGAAGAAGGTTTGGAATACTAACAGATATAAAGAAAAGAAGAAGCTACAAAATTATGAAAGAAGACACTCGGGATCAAAGAAAATGGAAGATGTACAGTTGATATCCATCTTGGGACAAATTCAGAGAAGAGGAATAAATCTACAAAATGTTTATTTTTAATTTGTTTAAATAAATTAACTTATATTTGGATGAAAATACAAGTAAGGTGGACAGAAACATATAAAAGGGACAAATACAATATGGCTTTTACAATGAAAAGAAGAACACAGGTCACACTTTACATTGAATTAATTTGTTTAAATAAATTAACTTATATTTGGATGAAAATACAAGTAAGGTGGACAGAACATATAAAAGGGACAAATACAATATTGCTTTTACAATGAAAAGAAGAACACAGGTCACACTTTACATTGATGCTGCTGGACAGAAAGGTAATGGCAGCCTCCTAAATAAAATCAATAGCTACCGCCCAATCCCCCAGACTAGGTTTCATTCTATCGGAACTCATCAGGAGAGAGTATAAAATCCACAACCCAACTTCCTCTTTTAGGAAGTTGTGTTGTGTGTTTCACACTCGTCACAGGAGATTGGAAAACTATTTAGGGAAGTAGGTGACCTGGCGGTCTAGGGGTAGGGTGTCAGACTTCTATGCTGGCGGCCGGGGTTCAATCCTCGGTTCCGGCAAAGATTTATCTGATTACCAAACCCTTCCTTCACCTCTGACAAGACATCTTGTGAATGTGTGTAATGCCAGGCCTCCACCGTGGTTCGGATTCCACGTTAAACTGTAGGTCCTCCATTTCATCTCACAATCACCCTACCATTACACATTAGCGTAAGTGTGTATAGCCCGAACGGGTAGTAAGACGTGGTGCTAATAATAATAATAATATTTAGGGAAAATACACTTGGTACACCTGACTAGGATTCGAACCTTGTTTTTATTGTCACTGGAAGTCCAGCCTATTGTGAGGGTGATGCTTTATTATACCGTGCGGGGTGGGGTCAACCTTTTTGGGCCCTAATTTACCTATAATCATATCACAAGTCATGCAATCGTCTAGAGGTGTACTGATTCAGTAAAACCGATACCAGTTGTTTAAAATAATCGTTCATTCTACGATTATTTACACAGATTAATCCCGATTATCGATTATTTATTCATAAATATTATGATGGGAAATATGCTTAAGAGAATGATAGCAGTTAATGTTATTAATACAAAAAGATATTTTATGCATAGCCAGCTAGAACTAGTTGGTCTTTTTTTCTTTTTTGATCACTAAATTCCTACCTAAAAAATTTTTTGATTTAAATCTACTTTTAAAAAACAATTAATCGACATAGTAATTGCCGATGCACTAATAATTACCCGATAACAATTCATCGGTATCCACATCGGTACACCCCTACAAGCATCCAACATTTCCCCACTCTACTTATGCTCTTAATTTAGGTGTGTACATCCTATATTTACTCCTTGAAATCAACCTTCCTCAAATACATATGGCCCCACCCAGCTAGAAAAAAATCCTCTTTTAAATAAAATTTATATTTTCATAATAAACTATTTTAACTATTCCATAACATTACTGACCAATAAATGTTATTGTGTCTAGACTCAAATATTATTTTAAAATACTTGGTATATTTGCGAGCTTAGATGACTCAAAAGTTCAATTTTTGTTAAGGTTATGCAGATTACTTTTGTGTTAATTAAAATCTAAAAGCCACATTTGCTAATTGATATAAAAACGTAAGGTATTGGTTAAGATTTTAGAACAATTTGAACAGACTGTGTCATGGACACCGAACAAGCAAAGAGTAATAGTAACAAAAGAACAGTGATAAAAATGGCGGCACAGAATACACAATATGATTATGTTTTGTTTACAAAATATTATACACAATAAGAGACAGGACTAAAGCGTGCTGCTACATAACCCTGTCCTACAATTTTTAATGAAGATATTGTTTTTTTTACAAAATTGATTGAAAATTGCTGTGAAATCTACCTTCGCCAACCACTGTGAGTCTTTAACTCAATCAAAATACTATATCACTGCACTTAAATAAACATAGTAAGCATCAGTTCTCACCTATTTTAAATGTATTTATTCATATTTGTTTAATGTCAATATTTTATTTGAGGCATAGGTTGGTGCTGCACTGAGCCCCTCAATAGTTCTGTGTCTTACAGGTGGTTGTGCCTAAAGCTAAAGGGGAAATCTTAGGTGTTGTAATAGTAGAATCTGGCTGGGGGTCGATGCTGCCAACTGTGGTTATCGCCAACCTGGCCCCTGCTGGGGCGGCGGCCCGTTGCGGCCAGCTGAACATCGGGGACCAGATCATCGCCATTAATGGTGTCAGTCTGGTGGGTTTGCCCCTATCGACATGTCAAAACTATATCAAGGTAAGTGGTTTCTGTAACAGGTCTTACTACAGTAGCCCCGTGGCTTCTTTGGTGCTGACTGACAGCTCACAGCTGACTTCTGACAGTCAACATTTAAGTATATACCTAAATTTTGACTGTCAGAAGTGACAGCTGCTAAACACATGTTTTTGCAGATCATATGGTTCAGCGTAGGAATATATAATTTGGTCTGGTAACTTTTCAAAGCCGTCAGCTGTCAGCTGTGAACTGTCAGTCAGCACCAAAGAAGCCATGGGGCTACTGTACCTCTTACCACAATCAATGGTCGAATAGTCTAACGATTGACTCTTATGTTACACTGAATTACTGGTGACAGGTAGATCAGGGGTCAAATCCTGGTTAGGTGCACTAAGTGATGTTTTCCCTAAATTGTTTCCCACTCTCCCTCCACATAAATGTGGGCACATTTACTCAAAAATTCCACCTTCTTCCTTATTCCACCAAATTTATTTGTGCATACAACCAAAAAAAAAGCAATATAACACAGTGGGGCAGAAAAAAAATTGCCTCCACATACGGTTAATTAAGTGAACTAATGGTTTATAACTGATAACTGTTTATTTTAATAATAACTACTTAAGTCATATAAGTTATGCACATATATGACTATTGTAATACAAAACATGCATTGATATGTGTAAAAAAGCCAATAATTCATTTTATAGCAGCTGTCTGAAACCTAACATTTTGAAATAGCTGGGTATATCTGTATAGTTCTCTTGAATCAGGTAATCGCTAATAGCCAGCTTACCTGAATCAGCGCTAAATCCAATCCCCCATATTCTTTCGCATAAGTGTACACCAAAGCTTATGAATACATTTACTCGGATTGCTATATAAAAAGTTCACATTTTTAGGACTGTGCAAGTAGATATTTTTTACTTCGAGTAGAGTTTGAATTAAAACAAGCGTTTTTAGAATTCAAGTAGTATAGAGCAAATATTCATACAAAATAGTCAAAGTCGAATGTCTGTAATAGATCAATGTATTAACCATTAATAAGTACAAACATAATTTTTTTTAGAACTGCATTTTTTTGTGAAAAAAATTATAATCACATAAATTTGAATTTTTAAATAAATGTAATATAGTTGTACAATTTTTTATAACTAGACCAAAGGAATTATTGAGGGAGTCTCTTTGCTATGAAAAATTAATAAGATTAATCAAACTTATGTTTGATAAAATAATATTAAAAATTCAAAGTAGGTATTTAAATTTTTCAAGTTTTGTAAAAACATTCAAGTCGAGTTCAGGTAGTTTTAAAATTCAACCCAAATTTTTTAGTGCTCAAACACCTCTACTATCGAGAAACTGTATTTATATTTAATAAAAATTGGGTTGAAGTCGTAGTTTATATATCTAAATCATATAACCCTAGTCTTGCAGAACGTATATTACTGCACAATGTTATCTATTGCATATTTCCAAGCCTTGTTTTAAATATTCATTAGCTGGTGTAAATAAGCTTTGTGTTGATGCACCTTTATATGATCATCAGCAACTGTTTCCAACCTGTGGCTGGGTCCATCTTCCTAATTGTGTCCATTCTTCTACGCTCATTTGCACACTTTCCGTTATATGCTCCTCCCATCTTTTCTTCATCTCCCTTGAGGTATTAGGCCGTACATACTTTAGCTCCATTATTTTTGTTATTCTCTTCTTATCTCATGTACTCCCATTCCCGGATAGCTTCCGTTCTTATCCTGTTTCTCCTTGTGACAGCTAACATGCTCCTCACAAACTCAATTACCATGGCCTCCACTATCCTTATCTCTCTTACATTCACTGTCCATGTTTCTGCTGCATATATGACTATGAATACAAAACTTCTCGGCCTCATAGCAAGTCTCTTACACTCCTATAGAGCAACTCATCCATAACACATTAGTGAAATTAGTTTATATGAGTTTGGGGAAATGTGGGTTTGCCCTTACACAGTGATGAGTTAACAGCCGGGGACTGGGTGTTGTGTCTGTCCTAGTCTTAAGTTAGATTATTAGGCATATGAAGCTACGAAAGGCCTATCCAGCCTGTAGGGGGAAAAAATATGACTCGAATAAAACACTGACCCGGGCAACAGACAGGACACACTGGTGTATGTAAAAAAAATTAAGTATTCCACTACTGTCGGCAGCAAAGACCACCTATCTCTACAAAAAGGGGTGGTCACCCCCCAAGTGGCCAGGTCATTACACTACGGGCCAAGGAAAGGCTTTGAATTGTGTCACATTAGTTAGTGGGGTAGCTTGTTTATTCGGAATATCTTCATCACTCTTTGGAGCGAGGTAACTCCTCCCAGTTTTTGAGTATCTGTTGAGGGACGCTGTTGTCTCGAGCCATAGGTGACCTTGAACATCATAAATACAATTAGCATAAATTGTAATAAATACTCTCAATGAATTGAGTTATTGATGTATTACTCCAGTTTAGTTGATAACCCTAAGAAGCATCACAAGCTTATATGCTAGTTTATTGATAGAAATCTTTGACGGTTATGGTTTGACAGGGAAAACAATTAGATTAAACAGTAAGTTGTACAGGAGTTGGGGTACAGCGAGTACATGAGAGATTAGAGGAAGCAAGGCTGAGATGGTATGGGCAAATAATAAGGATATAAAAAGAGAGGGTGCCGAAGAAAATGTTGGAAATGAGTTATGTGGGGGGAAATACCGCAGGTGAAACCGATAAAGAGATGGGAGGAGCAGATAACAGAAAGTATTCAAATGAAAGGAGAAGAATGAAAGAAATTAAAGGAAGTAGAGTGGTGGAAGGTTAGAGGAAGATGGAGGCATTTTACTAAACTGAGCCGACCACAGGCGGGAAACAGATTATTATTATTATTGTTATTATTATTATGTTGTCTTCAGTGATGCCAACTTGATTACTAAGGAAGATGCCATGGAGAAATTGAAATATTGAAGTGTTTGCAATTATATGTTGGTGTTTATACTTCTATTAAGTGGTTGAATGGTCTAAGGTGTCACTCTTGTAAGAGACTGGACTGCTGACGATGAGTAGATTGGGGTTTGAATCCCGGTCATTTGTGTGGTTTTTCCAAAGCAAATGTTCCCTCTCTAAGCAAATATAGATACACTTCATCTCAGTTAAACCTTTCTCATCCCTAACATATTAGTGTAAGTAGTACATATGTGTAAAACCCAAATGGATAGTAAGATGCGAACAAAAAAAAATACCTTTTTTAATTTCTTTAATACACTTTATTTCAGATATAATATATTTGGAAAAAAGTACAGAAAATCTGGATAGAAACACATCACAGGGAACAAACCCAATATGGCTCTTACAATTAAAAGAATACAGTTCACACTTTACATTGTTGCCACTTGATAAAGAGGCAATGGCTTGAATAAAATAAATCGTTTTCCGCCCAAGCCCCTGACCTATGTTTCATTCTATCTGAACTAATCAGGAAGGAGTGTGAAACTTGCAACGCAACTTCATATAAAAGAGGGAACAAAAAACACAAAAGAGAGAAAGAGTAAAATGATAAAGAAAAATAGAATACTTAGTTAGGAACATGTAAAAGAAATCAATTATATTAAGAACAAACACAGGTGATGGGCATCGGACTTGAATTTATATTATAATTATCTCTTTAAGGAAAACTTCAATTTGCTTTATGCGTAGTAGATATTTAATATAGGTTTTGTATTAGCTGGTGATTGTATTGTAAAATGCTTTCTTCGGTTTCAGAACACAAAGACACAAACTGTGGTGAAACTAACAGTGGTACCTTGCGCTCCAGTTGTTGAAGTCAAGATAAAACGGCCGGACACTAAATATCAGCTGGGTTTCAGCGTGCAGAATGGTGTGGTTAGTCTCCCTATTTCAAATAGATGGGTTTTATTAGATCATTCAAGTGTTTGTCGACAATTATGTTTTATTTTAACCATGGATCATTACAATTTGGATATTATGGAAATTAACTCACAATTCAGATCTAAAAGTGAAACGTTTGAATAATTTTACTTTCTACAGAAATCAGTTAATAAAATATAATAAATAGTTTCATCATAAGATTTTATGTAATGACATGGCCAATATTTACATTTTATTTTAATGGCTCAGGGCTCAAACACAATTTTTTTCGTTTTTGTTATTGGACTTTACTTTAAAAAAAAGCTAACTAATATTTAATTTAGATTTAATTTGAAACACTTTCTCTATAAAATATTTGATCCAGATCTGTTGTGATGGATGTATGGGTGTGTGAGTAGATGTGATTAATATATATTTTTTTAATATAAAAGATATTAATTTGTGATTTATCAATATCAACAATTTCTACTCCATAATGATTCTAGTAAGAGTGCTGGGTAACCCTCCTACTTTGAGCCAAATATTTAAGATTGAAAAGTTAGTATTCTCACAGGGTTTTTTAATGTCAATCATGGCAAGTTACCAAATTNATTTAGATACTCTAACTTTGTTTTTACAAGCTTAAGGCAGGAATAGTAAGGCCAGTATTAAGATTTAGATACTCTAACTTTGCTTTTACAAGCTTAAGGCAGGAAATTTGTAGGTGTTTGTGCAGGCATTCCCCACATTAGGTATAATAGTAAGGAACACTATTTGTCTGCAAGTATTTAAAGTTGAAATTTATGTAATGATTCACTAAGAATTTCTGTAATATTTACAACCGTACAGATCCATATTTTCAACAAAACTTAATGTAGTTTTATAAGTTATATGCATATTATTTTAACTAAACAAAAGTTTAAAGAACTGTTTGTAAATGATATCTTAACATTTAACTAAAACAATTGAGCTCAAAAATGTTGAGACAAACTATAAAGTTTTGAATTTTGGGAAAACTTGATTCAAGTTTGGACAACTAATTATTGAAAATGTTGTTTAGTTAAGCTTAAACATATACCAATAGTCGAATTATGGAATACCATAGTAACTTTGTTCTCTCCAAATCCTTGCAGATCTGCAGTCTTCTCCGTGGGGGTATAGCGGAGAGGGGGGGCGTGAGAGTGGGCCATCGCATCATTGAGATCAACAATCAGAGTGTGGTGGCCGTGCCCCACGAGAAGATTGTCAACTTGTTGGCCACATCTGTTGGGGAGGTAAGCATATTCTGACCGAAGTCTGGGATAGTATACATGGTGACTATAAGCTCAAAAGTTGTGTTTTTTTTTGTCAGAGGTACAAGGAGAAGATGAGGAATACAATTAAAAACAAAGAAAAATTAAGGAATTTTAAAAGTTACATTTGATATATAAATTCCCATTAATTTTGCACCGGAATATTAAAAAATTGTAGTCTTTGTTTCATGCAACTAAACACATTGCCTAGTGTTGGTGCTCTAACATGAAATATTTGTAGTGTTGGGTTTTTTTTATACCACACTTAAACAGAGCTACAAAAGATGTATCCAAAACAATCAATTTCGAACGGGAAAAATGCAAAAATGTTGTTTTGTGGTTGCCAACAACATTGATTTATGATATATCATTATAATCAGACGTTTCCACCTTTGCGGGTTGTCTGGAACATCCTCTTCCAGTCATGTTGATCTCTCCAAACTTCGCCCTCAGCAGCACTTGGTCCATCTATCTTGTCCGTGGTCCTCCAATCGGTCTTCTACCCTTCTCTTTACTCTGTAAGGCTTTCTTAGGCGTGCTGTCCTCCTCCATTCTCATCACATGACCTAACCACTGCCATTTTTTTATCTTCAGTTTCTCTTCTAATGATATAACTTAAATATGTAATCACTATAATACATAGAAATAAAAATGTCAACCACAAAGAAGGACTGTAACAAGTTAAAGTCAGATTAAATTTTAAAATGTTGCTTGTAAATAGTGGAAAAGTTGGGGAATTTTAAAATGCAAGTTTCGTATACATCCTGAGTGCAGAAAAATTACACCTGGCTAAGAATTTTAACCCTCGTCTTTCAGCATCTCTTTACCGAACTATTCAAGTTCTCGTCTCTTCATGGAAACAAAATAACTATTCATAAACCTTCTTTTAAGTTTATGTTGATGAAGAAAATTTACTGATGAATAAGGATTTGAACTCTGGTCCTCAAGCTTTGTATGCCAGAAGTCCTACCAACTGAGCCATTCACGTTCTCATCCATGTGTGTGTGTGTGTGTTTCACATAATTATAATCTAATTTTCATAATAAGAAAATCTAAATTTATTTTCATGGATTCATACTGCAATTCATTGTGAACTTTAGCCATTAATTTTGATAGATAATGTAAATACCCATAAAATACCTAACTAATAATATAGCAAAATGCAATGCAATGAGAATAGAAAGATAACGCCATTTGGAGGAATATAATTATGTCATTGCTATGTCACCCAGTACACAGCAGTTATATTTTGATACAAAGACAACCAGACATGCATGTTTTTAAAATAAGTAGAGTAAGGATGTTAAATGTACATTGTTGTGTATTTTAAAGGTTTATTTATTATTTAAAGTTTTAAAATGTGACCTAATTTCTAATGACTTAGTTTGTCTTTCGTATAGCTTTATACATGTAACTTGTCTTCTCTTCTCATTAAATCCTATCTAGTTCCACCTTTCTCCGTAATCATGCTTCCAAGATATTTTACGTTTTGTACCTTTGTCAACTCTACTCTACCCAACCTTATAGCTTTACTACGCCTTACTCTTTTCCTTGTCATTACTGTCATTACACACTTTGTCATGCTAAATTTCATTCCACTTTCTCTCACTTCCTCATTCAGTTCTTGTAGTTGTTCCTGTACTTCCTCTTCCTTCTCCACCCATATCATCAAGTCATCAGCCACCATTATAATTACAAATAGTAATGGTGATAGGGCACTTTCCTGCTTCACTCCATTTCTTTATATGGAACTACTCTGTCCTACATTCTGTCATAACACAACTCTTGTTATCCTCATACAATCTTTTCACTCTTATTACAACTCTTTCCACTTCGGCTTCCTCTATCACTTTCCAAACTTTTATTTCTATTCATACCTTCTTTCCATTAACTGTCCTATGGCAAATATTAAGTCTATTTTAGACCTTTGTTCCCTAAATCCGTGCTGTTCCTCTCTCCACCTTCCTTTTATTTTATTCATTTTTCTCTTTTCCATTATCTTCTCACTTATTTTTGTACAGTGGCACATCAGCATTATCCTCCTGTAATTTGTACACCTTATCCAATCTTACAGTACCTTATCCTCCTTTCCAATCACTCTCTGCAACCTGTATAACCATTTTATATCTACTTCACCTGCTCTTATTGTTTCCATAGTCATTTCATCCACACTTGGGGCTTTTCCTTGTTTTATCCTCTTTAATGCATCCACCTCTTTCCTCCCGTTCTGCTATTTGTCCCTGCTCCTCTGTTTCACTCTCATTTCTTTCCTCTTTTGGGTTGAAAATTTTCTCAAAATATCTTCCATAGTTCCTTCATTCTAACTTCTTACCTTTTCTTACTTCCTTCCACGTCCAGTTCCAGCATTTCTATCAATTTTTTAATCCAATACTTCCTGGCTTCCTGTACAACTCACTTCACTCTTTTCTTCTTCTCCCTATATTAGTCCTCTGTTTCTTCATTCCTATTCTTATAACTCCTTCTGAATGTTTTATTCTTCTCCTCCACTGCTTATTTCACCCTGTCATTCCACCAAGGCTTGACCCTTCCATTTTCCCTTATTATTTCTTCTTACACTTTGCATCTCATCCTGGGATATCCTTGGGCTTCTTGTCTTTCTTAGGTAAAACTCTTTTTCCTCTTCATTTTTTAGCCTCCATCCCCTTATGTCTGTCACCAACAACCTGTGGTCACTATCTAAGGACACACTTGGTATTACCTTGATGTTTACAGTCTGCCTTTTCATTTCTTCATTCATGATGAAGTAGTGTTCACCAACATTTACTTCCCATCTCAATTGTGTCTAGTGAACTTATGGCTTTCTCTTTCCTTCTTATACTAGCTTTTTGCCACTTTCATTTTATTTCTTACGCATAACTCCAACAGCCTTCTACCCTCTTCGTTTCTCTTTCTCCATCCTTCCTTTCTAAACACCTCCTTAAACCCTCTCTCTCTTTTCCTACTATATGTAACTATGGGTATGAATTATGTTCTTTTGCACTTCTTTTGTGGGTATATTTCCTCTAAATTCTACCTTACTTATCTTTAGCTCAGTTGCGTAGCTAACGTACACACTTTAAACCTGCATAGGGGACATGGGGGAGGAATAATAATATCACTAAGAAAGTTTTATTTTCTGTTATTAAAGTCTCAATATTTTTATTTAAGAACAAATACAATTCGACCCATCTTTTACATTGAATTCAGGTTTATCTTGTAATTTTAATTTCACATATTTCTTTCTATAGATTTTGATGAAAACAATGCCTACGTCGATGTTTCGTCTGCTGACTGGCCAAGAGACTCCTGTTTACATTTAGATTCACGCCACTATTTAAAGTAGGCCTCTCACGCATTACAGTATTTGTTTAGTGTTCCCGGACGCTCGCATCAACAACTTAACAATTCTAAAGATTATCTACGACGTGGAATAGTTTTCCTTGTTCCAACATTTGGAAGAAAATATACATCCTAGTTTATTTATATCCCTCCCGACTTATGTGTTTAGTGTGTTCTTGATATGAAGAGTTTGATTATATTATATCAAAATGGCGTGTGTACATTTGTAAAGAAAATTAAATAACTAGTTTTGATGTAAACGTGGAATACAGACGGCTGTGGTTGATTACCTGCAGCCAAACAGGTGCTAAAAGTCGGAAAAAGGATAAGTACTAAGTCTTATAAAGAATATAAAAAAGGTAGAAGCAGCATATCTCGTGTGTGACAAACAAATCATATGTTTTTGTTTTGTTTTTTCTTTTGCAAAGTATGAGGCGTGGTTTCACCCTTGAGGACTATCGAGTGAATCAGAAACTGAAGATAAAGGAGTGCCTATTTCTTTAGTTAAAAAACTTAGTTATGAAACTAAAAAAAACGTATATAATGTGTGTTTCTAGTCATGTAATGAGATTATCACTGTGAAACGCGAATGTTACAATAACTACCAAGTTGCTTTTTGTTTCCCTCAAGTAACATAAGTCATATTGTGATTTCTTTATTTTATATATGTTTATGTTTTATTTTAAGTACTTTTAAACTGCCATTTTCTTTAAATTTCAAAATATGATACTTTAAGGGTAATTGTTCCCTATTGTAAGCTCAACGCAGCCCCATGCCTTATTTTAATATATCTACAATTTGTTTGTCATAACCAAAAACATTACTATTAGGGGTGTGTGAAGTGAACTTTATCAATTTGAAGCAAACTCAACCCGCCTTGGTGGCGTAGTTAGCTAATGCACTAGTCTTGTGTTAAACTTGACTGCTAAGGACGGAGAAATTGAGGTTCAAATCTCGCTTGGGTGAGCTGGTGGTGGTTTATCCTGAATGGTTTTCCACTCTCCCTCCACACATATGCGGGTTCACAACCCCTGTATTCAACCTTCCCAATTCCTAATCAATAGAGTAATTAGTACTTAAGCGTATAACCCTAATGGGTAGTAAGACTCAGTGCTAAGTTTTATCAAAGCAAATTCGAATCGAATATATGAAATACTCTTGAAGCGAAATCAAAGTTTGAATTTTTTTTGTTAAAATTTTTATGGTTAAAAAAATTTTGTTTACCTATTTACATAGCCTTATCCACTAAAATTATTTTTTAAATGTTTTATTGCACAATTGTTTGTAGTATTTAATTCTAATTTCATAAATAAAGTTACTATCCCAACACAATTCAATTACTCCAGGGTTTTTCCTATGAATATTAATTATTAATTTATATAATGACAAATAATTTAACAAAATTGAGTAATTTTAGCTGCCAACATATTTATAAGTGAACCTTTGTAATTATTGACTAAGCCAGAATTTCTTTTCTAAGCAGAGTAAAGGCTCATTTGTTTTCAATGTTAAGTTGAATCTTCGCACACTCCTAATAATTATGCTCAATTTGTTAATAGACTTTTGTAAAAATAACCTATCAAAGGGGAACATGATACATGTCAGTTCTTTGATAGTGGAAACTGATAAAAATAAAGAAAAAGGAAAAATAAACTAGCAAGTGTAAATTTAATAAATAAAGCCCACTTTTAGGGAAAGAGGGAAAATGTGGAAAGAATCCTATGCACAATGGTGACATCTTCTTCCTTTCTTCTGTCTTCAATAGTAAAGTCATCGAACACACATTAAATCACTAATTTTAACACATTGAGTTATATTTGTGTTAAAATTAGTGTTTGAATTAAGTAATATTTGTGTTAAAAATTAGTGTTTGAATTGAGGTATATTTGTGTTAAAATTGGTGTTTAAACGTGCGTTTGACTATTTCTACTATATTGGATTCTTCCCACATATTTCCTCTTTCCCTAGGTGTGCTTTCTTCATTAAATTTGCACTGCTTAGTTTATTTTTCCTTATTTTTATCAATTTCCATTATTATGACATTATTTAGCCATTGGGACACCTCAGTTATAAACGTAGAAGTTAGCTCGACTGAAATTTATTTAAATTCCCAAGGAAAAGAATTAGGAAAACATATTGCAAAGTATTAACAAATAATCCAGTGGACCTAGCTGGGTTTCAAAGTAGAGATGGGATTCTCGAACCCTCGATTTCTCGAATGCCTCTAATCCTCTAGTATTCGAGATTAATAAAATCGCAAATACAATTATGAAGAGCTTGACTTGATATAATAATAATAATGACAAACAAAATATCATTCAGAATTTGGATTTAAGATAAGGATTGGAGATATAAATTTGAGAAATATAGGATTTGACCCATCTCTAGATCAACCCCTGACCTCCTTGGTCAAATTAAAGCATGCTTATTAGCTCACATGATCCACTCAGTTGTGATAATGCTAGTTATTACAGATTGTGTTTGTAAATTTATAATTAACAACATAAATTTGTACAGGAATATATTTATCAAGGGGAAGCTAGGAAACACTTAATTTTTTTTATAAGTACCATGATAAAATAGAATCGTGTGACGGGATTGAACTTTCTTTGTTGTGAGGTTCTGTCTAGCAAACTCATTTTATCTACTTTATTATTTTAGAATTGTATTTTTGTGAAATTTATTTTTAAAAATAAAGTATTTAGCCCTGTTCAGAGAACATATCTTCAAAAATTTGTTTTTCCTTTTTGTTTGTACTCCATTTCATTTTTAAATGTTGATAATACTCAAGAATACATTAACTTTTTTGTAGGGTAGCCATTGGGCCACCTCATTGTTAAACATTAACCCTTTTGTAGGGGACTGAAGTAAATATTTAAAATAGTGTTTCCTAAAGAGGAAATATAACCATTTGTAATGCAAGTTGATTGAGTTTTGTCTTTTTTAGTAAATATGTGCAAGTGTAGATAATTTTAAAAACAATGGCTTTCTTCTATGGCTTAGACAAAGTATATTTCATGAAGTTTGGCTGTAATTACTTTTACTTAATGTTTCTTTTTTTTTTTACAGAATATGTAAGTGATAAATCTTTTTTCTCGTGCAAGCAAACTTTATTTTACTTCCTGTTTCAATTAATTGTAATGCAGAAGTATTCTTAGAGATGGGGTATGTTTGCATGTATGTGTACATTAATAATCCTAATATGTAGAAAAATATTATGTCAATTAGATTTCATAAATTACCATAAAGAGGCATTCTTAAATTAGTCACGGATTTTGGGGTAGGAAGGGAGTCGGAATCCATCTTACAAAAGATTTTTTTTATTGATGTTAATAGTTATACAAAATCTTTAAAAAAACAGATCAAAAAATAAATATCGGCCTATTAATTATAAATTTATTTTTTAAATAAGTATAGAAATCATTAATTACACTTATGTTTCAATTTCTTATGGCGTTTAACACCTATTTTTATTGCAATTTAAATATTCTAAAATTTCAAATCACTCACTTTATTACCAATCCTTATGTCTAAAAATAATAAAACATTAAAAATAATCTTAGTTCCAAAACCATAAAAATTTTCATAAAATAGTGGGAGTGGACTGGGGTGGTGACAGAAAATCTTACAATCCCTTGCATTGAGAGGAGTGAGGGGGTTCGAAAATAAGGGAAAAAGGCCTTACCTAATTTAAAAGGTGGGTTCCTTAGGGATGTGCAGATGTAACTTTTTTAATGCAGAGTGAAGTCAAAGTAAAGCTTGAAACATGTGAAGTGAAGTTGAAATTGAAGGTAAGGTTTTTGTTGTGGTCACATAATACTAATTTTAAAATAATTCAAGAGCATCTAATTAAAGAGAGAGGCTTAGAGGAAAAAACCAAAGAACAATACATTATTTTATGATGACATATCTGAATTAATCTATGCTTATGTAATAGATGTTATTTAGTTACTATTATTTGTTAAAAACTATTCAGTAGCTGTTCAAAAATTGGTTGTATGTTTAAATATGCTACATTTAGTTAAATATTTCAAATATATTCATAATATATCAAATGTTTCAAAGATGTGGAGGTTATTGTGGGTTTTAAAGTCAAAGCAATTAAGATTTGTTCTTTGACTTCAACATTTCACACACCCCTATAAACCGGCACTCTTCTGAAAATTGAAATTTTTAAAATGAGTAAGTTTACACAACATTCATTAATCAATACGACATTGTTAAATTACATCCATTACTGTTTGCATTCTGGGTCAGTTTTTTATTCAAGCCATATATTTTCCACTACCGGCTTGCTAAGCCTGTCGTATAGTCCAACTTAAGGTTAGGAAAAGCACAACATCCAGTCCCTGACCATTAATTTATCATTGTGAAAGAGTAAACAAACCCATATTTTCATCAATAATAAATGTTTGGCCATGCCGTGAATCAAAGCCAGGACCCTTAGCTCAGTAGGCAGACACGCTACCAACTGAGCTAAGATGTTTGACTCAACAAGATAATGTAATGGTGGTCAAATTTAACAAAAAATACACTCGACGCTTACTGGTATCTAAATAATATAGAATTGATCCTAGTATCACAATTTTCAATACCTCGATTACTAACTCTAAGATCTCTTTTATTGAAAGTTCTGGCATTTAAACTAGAGTTGGGGTGTTCAAATACAATTTTGAAGCCCTTGACTTGATTTAACAATTTTGAGTAATTGGTAAAAGTAATTTGTATAATTGCGAAAATAGGTAATAAAAATAATGAACAAAATTGTATTAATACTACAATTATTTTCATTTATATTTTAAATTATTATGTTTTAGTACCTGCAGGTTATACACACATGTACTAATAACAATAATGAGTTTTAAGGATTAGGAAGGTTAATTCGAAGGAAGTGTACCTGCATTAGCATAGAGGGAGAGTAGAAAACCATTTTGAAATTATTATTTTTTAAACACATCAGCACACCCAACCAGGATTCAAACCCTGATCTCCCTGTCATCTGCATACTAGTTCAACACGAGAGTGATGCCTTAGGCCATGTGGCCACCAAATTAGGTATTAATATAGTTAACTTAATAAAATAAAGTGTTCTTTTAGTTGTTTATGTAATAGACATGACAAACAAAATAGCATTTGTCAGTGGTACCAAACAAACAACTTTTTTTTATTCACTATTAAATATTTTCACCTCAACTAAAATTGTACAATTTTAAAGATTTGAATTTTAGGAAAATAGAGTTGTGACCCAGCTCTAATTTAAACAAAATGGAAATATTTAAAATTGGATATTTTAATTATTTTTCACTATGAACATTATAAGTTATTTTGTTGTTTCATTTTAGTGGCAGAAAACTGTAAATATCATCACCATAACTTTAGTTTTTAGTGAACTTGTGCAAATTGAACATGGCCATTTTGTTCAGGTATATTTTTCTAGAACCTAGTCTTTAGTTTCTTTTAAATAACATCATACAATATATGAATAATAATAATTATCTGCGGTGTGCAAGGCTTCAAAACTTTGGCTCAGCTTCGGAACAAATACCGGCTTCAACTTGGCTTCGAAAAAAATTCCAGCTTCGGCAATTATGAAGCGTCTCCAATATAGATATTGACAGCTAAAATACAAAATGTATGGCTAAATTTTTGCAGTTTTTTGAGCTATTAAAAATTAGTATGCATACAAAAAAAATCTTAAGTAACTAAACTCTAAGGTGGACTAGTAACTGAATTTATCAAAATAAAATGAAATATTACAAAATATTGAGCAATAAAACATGTTTCGATTTATTTAAGGACATAAAGATAGATAAATAAGAACAATATGTTTTTAAATCATAAAACAACCAACAAAAAATACTTGAACTTCAATTTGGCTTTGAGAATATTTCATATACTCGATTTTAAGTTCGCCTTGAATTAAAAAAGTATACTTCACACACTCCTAATCATCATGAACAGCTTCCAGCCAGTGGCCGGGTCTGTTTGGAACATGAGGCTCCCTAATTTCTCCCCTCTGCCCATCACCTCTCCTCCTCCACAATGACCAGGTCTTCCTCTTTCCTCTTAGCCTCCGGCCCCCACTTTGATATTCGGCATCTTCTTTGTTACCTTCTCCTCCTTTCTCCTCTCGTGACTGTGCCTTCTCCATCCTGCCCTGCGATGGCTCCTCCTAAACTATTCCTCTTTCTATTGAAATTGTAAATGTTAAAAGTATTGGAATATATAATTAATAAATCGAGGCTAAAATTTAAGAATCGGAAATTAGAAGAAAGAAAAAGTAGGGGTGTGTGAAGGATTGAGAGATCTCTGACAGAAATACAACTATATATATGACTTTTAGAATTACTTAAAATTTTACAAAAATTCTGAATAAAACTAATATTTGAAAGTTTATATTTAACGCCATAGTAGCCTATGAGTGCTCTCTCGCCACTACAATTTGTGATGATAATGGAAATGGTCATCAACAAAGTGACAGGAAAACTTGGGTAGGAAAGAATGAAAGCCATGATGTTCGCTGATGACTTGATGATTGATATAGGTTGAGAAAGAAGAGGAATGAAATGAGAAAGTGGAAGAGTGTGGAATGAAACTCAGCATGGCAAAGTGTGAAGTGATGGTAACGACAAGGAAGAGGGTAAGGCCGAGTGAAGCTACAAGGTTTGATGGAGGAGAGCTGAGAAAAGTACAGAACGTAAAATATCTTGGAAGCGGGATTGAGGAGAAAGGTGAAGTAGAGAGGATTTAACAAGAAGAGGACAGCAGGGAGAGTTGTTCTGTAGGTGCGTAAGAAGTACCCTTGAAGTATAAGGAAGTGCTGTACATAGCATACTTTGTATCCGCCATCACATGCGCAGAAAATTAAAGAATAAAATTAAATTCTATGTTTTTACTGGAGTAATATTTTATTTATCTTGGCCTAAAAAATGTTTTACCATAAAAATTGCAATAACACTGGCCATTTCTTGCATCCCCTTCAATCCCACCTTAATGGGAAGAACCTTATTTGACAACTAAAAAAAGTTGCTATATCTACTTTCACGTGTTCATATGTTAACTCATGTGATATGTAGCTATCACGTTTGATAAATATTATCAATCACTAAAAAATCTGCTTCTGTGGCTGTACGGTTTAAGATGTCACTCTTGTGTTATATTGGCCGGCTAATGACGTGGAGATCATGGTTTGAACCCTTGTTGGGTCTACTGAGGGTGGTTTTTCCTAAGTGGTTTCCCACTCTCCTTTCACGTAAATGCAGGTATATTATCTCTAAAATGCTTCCTTCCTCACCCTTACTCCATCAGACTAATTATCACATATGTATATAATCTGAATAGGTGGTAAGACGCATAAAAAAACTCTTAATATAACTCTAATATAATATTAATAAAATGTTACCAGTGTTGACAGCACAAAAAATTGTTTGTATTTCCTAAAAGACCTTTCCTATGAAAACTGGATTATAGATGAATGGGTTCATTTTCTATGTATTGCGGCATAAGTTAGTTGGATTGTAACTATATGCCATTAGGAACTTTAAAGTTCATTACTGCACTTTTAAAACTATGTCTCTATCTTGATCTAGTCCTATCCAGTCCACCTCATTACACTNTATCTTGATCTAGTCCTATCCAGTCCACCTCATTACACTCTTTCTCTTTCCATTGGGTTTGCCAGTCAATTCTCTGAACACTGTTCTAGATTCTCCCATTCACACTGCATGTCCTGCCCACCATAATTTGCGAGGTGATGAGTACATATTATATAAGCTCCTTGTTTTTGAACACACTAAATTGGTTTTTGTCATGTAATATAGAAACCACATTTCACTCCCATAGAGAACAAACAGTATGATTATTGTTTTGTATTCTGAGTTCTACCAACGTATATGTACACACATGTAAAATTACACACATATTCCATCTCTTAATCTGTTTGTGATGTAACCTCAACCTGTAAATTCTCTCCCATGTTCATAAAAAGTATTGTGGAAAAAAAGTTGATGTGATTATGAGAATTATATAGAATAAAATATGTTCAGGCAGCTGTGAGGGAGCTTTCCTCATGATGGGACAGCAGCTGTAAAAGGAAAGTTTTTAAGGTTGCGTGTGCTTACTGCCCTATAAAGTGCCTACATGTTACATGGTTTGAAGAAAGGGGAAGGCGCAGAAACAGCGATGTAAGTGGTCTATCGCGCCAACGCTTGCTTCCAGTAACTAGGCTTAAAATATTGTTGTCACTCAGTTGAATTAGGGGCCATATATATATCACATTTCTTAAAAAAAATCTTATCTTATTACTTTTCAAACTATGTAGCTTCCTAATTGGTCCTATTGGTCAAATACCAGACACAGCAGATGTAGGAGGTTTCCAAATCTGTGCAATGGCAAAACAATAAATGTATGTTGGTCTTACCTTTTTGTTTTATTGATTTCTAGGGGTGTACCGATGAATCGTTATTGGGAAATTATTAGTGCATCTGTAACTAATTATAATCGGCAATTATTATGTTGATGGTGACCTGGCGGTCTAGGGGGTAAGGTGTCAGACTTCTGTGCTGGCGGCTGGGGTTCAATCCTCGGTCCCGGTACAGATTTATCTGATTACCAAACCCTTCCTTCACCTCTGACAAGACATCTTGTGAATGTGGGGAATGCCAGGCCTCCACCGTGGTTCGGATTCCACGTTAAACTGTAGGTCCTTCATTTCATCTCACAATCACCTTACCACTACACATTAGCGTAAGTGCGTATAACCCGAACGGGTAGTAAGACACGGTGCTAATAATAATATTATGTTGATTGTTTTTTTTATTTAAATTTGAATCAAAATTTTTTAGGTAGGAATTCAGTAATCAAAATCGCAAATATACACACACACACACTGCTTTTGGATTGCATGCTATGTAAAGATTACATAACCAGATAAAGAAATATAAGTTCATACCTTTGATAAAACTGATAACCTAGCTCAAACTTTCACCGGTTATGCATAAAATATATTTTTGTATTAATTACATTAACTGCTATCATTCTATTAGCATATTTACCATCCCAACAGTTATTAATAAATAACCAATAATCGGGATTAATCCGTGTAAATAATCGTAGTATGAACGATTATTTTAAACAACCGGTATCGGTAACTGCTTTTATTAGTCACGACCCCCTAAATATCCTAAAATATTTTCACCACCCGCTGGGTATAGAGCATTATTTGTACAAGAAATAATTTAATTTGAATTTCTGTAATAGATCCATGCATAAACCATAAGTACAATTTTTTTTAATTAGACAAAAAGGATTTATTGAGGGACTCTGAATAAAACTAATTAAACTGGGAATTTTTGGGGCAAAGATCGAAAAGGCCAAGTACTCGATATTTTCAAGTTAAGTAAAAGTCGTCGAGTTTGAGCAGCCACTAAATAAAATTCGACTTTAACTTGAATTCGCAAGTTCTCGCACACACCTAACTCCCCAAAATATTCTTGGTTTGGTAACTATAAACATTTGCTAAAAATAAACATTTACAGCTAAATCACACATTTTATCAATTTGTATTAAGTGATTTACATGCAGAAATAAAAACTACTCTTTAGGACATAATATTTAAAAAATATTTGCAGTAAAATATATTTGATATTTTTACATAAAGATACAATAACCAAATTTTGATTTTGAACTATTGATATTTAATGTATGGTATTTTAACTTTACATCCATTACTGTTTGTGGCCTGTGGTCAGTTTTTTTATTCAAGCCATATATTTTCCACTACTGACTTGCTCTTCATTTGTCTTATAATCCAACTTAAGACTAGGACAGGCACAATGTCCAGTCCTTGGCCATTATTTCATCACTGTGAAAGGGTAAACCCACATTTCACCAATGATAAATTTTTCGGCCATGCTGTGAATCAAGGCCGGGACCATAAGCTCAATAGACAGACATTTAAATGACTTGAGATTGGTTCAGCTTTGGTAATATGATTAAAGTGCCCTCAGAACTTCTCATGTATTGGACATTTTATTGGATCAAATACCTTCCGAATTGAGCTGGTTACTAAAGATGAGTCAAAACTCAAACATTTAAAAACATTAAATTTTAGTCGAAGGGAACATATTTAAAAAATATTTTTTTCAAAAAAAGTTGACAAATTTTATTTGACATGTCTCTTATGTCAAAAACAAAGAGGACACTTTCTTAGTAAGTTATATTAATACAGCTTTTTTTTTGTGTGATTTTATTATCCTCCAAACTACCCAAGTCTATATAACTACTTTTACCATTAACTTGATAAAAAAAAATATTGCATTATTTTAACTGTGTTTGATTTACTTTTTTGAGATTTTTATGAATCTCTTGAATAACTGGGTATTCGAGCATCCAATCTCTACTCATCACACAAATAAACAAATTAAACTGCAAAAAAAAAACTTACACAATTGTGACATAGACCTCAAAATTGTAAAACATGAAATCAATTTATTTTTTTTGTTAGCCAATCAAAAATAAATATATTTGTGAGATACATTATTTGTATAAAGCAAAATCTTTATGTCATAGGTTAAGATTTCTTAATTGTATACCCAAATTTATTGACCTGATCAAAACAAAAATTATTTACATTTAAATCTTATTCAGACATTTGGCGGAAATCTATTCTTTTTGAATGGCGCAACAAATTCACAAAATCTTAAAATTGTTTGTTGACCCATGATATTTTGCAATTTCAACCTTAAATACCCAACTGCCAAAATGTTAAATTGTTGCTTAGATAAACAGATATTCTAAGTTACAATCACCTTGTCAATACTGTGTTAAATGATGATGGAGCAAAGCTTTATATAAATACAATTATATTTGTGCAAATTGGTTCTTATAAGCTGATCAGTTTGATTCTGAGTGGACAAAGCTGAAAATACTTCAACTAGCACCATCAACTCAAGAGTGGATTGCACTGAAATCTTGTGATTGGCTTGAAACCACATAACCAGGTTTCTTATACGTTCTTTTTTTTCGGTGATCATTGGAATCTATAATAAGATTGCAAACTCCGAAGCCATTTTAAGGATAAAACCTCATCTACATTGACCTAAAACTTCGCATCTGTATAGTCCTTTGCTCTTAATGGTCCTTAGCAATTTTAAGTGTGTCTACACGGTCCGTATCCTTAATCACGTGAACATGCTAATCAAATGGAACTTTATATATTTTGTCCAATATGACACATTGAAACTTGAAAGAAAATCTTTTACAGCAAGTAGTAAGCAGACAATACTCGGCTAATCAATAGACAAAACCAAAAACACAAACTTTTGTATTTGAAATGTAATTTAAGTTTAATCAAAATAAATATATTTATAAAACAAGTTTAGCTATCATACTTTTAATTAATTTTAGCTATAGATTAAAAATGCAAACTAAATCATGTACTAGCATTCTGTATGTAAACAACACGAAGAATTTTTTTATACATATATATAGAGAGAGAGAGCAACGGCTCATTTGGCTGCCATTGGCGCTTTCATTTTTATGCATGTGCCGGTGATCACATAATATTTAGTATTTACTAAACAATTATTGGTTCTCTGTATCTATTCTTTAGGACTGTGTAGAGAGAGCAATATCTTTCAATAGCATCAATCTCTTATGGACCACAGACTTCCTACTATGCACCATACGGATACGGAGTATCTAGACAGGGCTTAATGTGTAGCTTTGATAGGTAATACAGCTTGAACCAGCCATCTCATCCTAGCGCGATAACCTCGAATTATCTTTAGAAAGAAAACAGTTAAACTGGGACTAGTGAAAGAAACTGTATTAAAAAAATATATGTGACAAAGTTTAGAAAAATATTGTTTTAAAATGGAAAAAACTATTTTGCTAATACTGTAGCATCTCGGGAACTTGACCCAATGTGGACTGAGATGGTGTAAGTTATTGAAATGTCGAGCTTTACGAATGAACTTGACATAAGATGCTTGTTTACAATGTCATGTTTACTAAACAAGGATGAATCACTGTACAGTATCAAATATTATAGGTACAGTTGTACTGTACTGTAGTATTGTGCGGTACAGTATCAGTAATATACGTACAGTACAATATATTACATGTTAATATAATGGTGTATGTACATATGTGTAATATACAGAAATACAGAACTAGTCAATATACTATTGTATTGATTTGAGTAACACGTTACTGAATTGGAGAACTAACAAACATGTCACCTTTAAAAACACCGCACCACGACTGTTACACTCGAGTTACACAAACAAACGAAGAGGTTATTCAGTTGAATGACCTTGGATTGTGATGACTGGTGCCAACAACTGTGTGCTCGTGCCGAGTTAAACAGAATGTCGAGTTATCAAGTGTCAAATTTCCAAGAGATTACATAAAGAATGTGAAAAACTTTGTTTCATTGTGATTTCTGGTTTGATGGTAGTAATAACATAGCTGATATCCTATTCAATCAGCTGTAAGATGGGCTCTTTAAGTACACAAGTTAATACGAAAACCTCAGATTATTTCATCCTTTTTTCTAATAAATGTGATTAAAAAATCAAGTGGAAATTGTCATTATTTAAGGCTATATTTTAGAGATGCTCATACCACTAGGTTGGGATTGTAAGGAATATAAGTTAAGTGCAGTGTTTTTGCAGTTCTTCGATCAGAATAAATCTAATATTGCTCCAACATAAACATAAGAGTTTAGTTTTCTTCACATAGCGATATCACAGCTCTTGAGTATCTGTCATGGGTGTCCTGGAATTTAATGATAACTTTTTCTCTTCATTTAAAATATTTTGTCATCTAATTTTGCTATGCTCATGACAAATATTAAAGAACTGTTGATATCAACATGTGAAGAAAACTTAAATCTATGTTTCTACTGGGGAATATTTTATTTATTTTGCCCCCACCCCCAAAAAAATATCTATAAATACTGCAAAAAACCTTACATTTTCACTCGTTCCCTACACTTCCGCCTTAATGTTATGAATTTAATTTGTGTGTGAACTTTTTTTTTCATCGCCCTCTTTTTTTTCTTTATAATATATACAGTAAAAAAATACATATCACATGGAAATGGAAACATTTTAAATCTTGTATCTGTTTGATGTAATCACTACCATAATTAGCTTATAAATACGTTTTAAGAGAATATTTAAATATTAGAAACTATGATTTTACAATGATAACTATCAGTCACATATAATTAAAAACTATATATATACATAGTTAAACCTCACTATTATGACTAAGGTATTTGGTTATTTGTCCATAAACCCACATTTTATTTATGTGTCTTAATTATTTTTTTTAAATAAAAGTTATTTTTATTATTTTATTTTTATAAAGAAAATAATTAAACTAAAAAAAGGTTTTGAAGGTAGGCTACTGCGTGTACAGTTTAATCGTACATGATTAGGTTACGGATCTACCTGCAACAAACTAATTTGTAAATTTTAATAATGACATCTAGACACGGTAATCAAACCTGGTACCTTTTGCTTAGCCCGTCAATGCTTTACCACTGCACTATCCAGGATTTGTCTTGTAGTCAGAATCTTCCTTAAGCTATGGGGGAAGAATGAGCCTGAACCAAGGCATGAATGCTGGATAGCTCAGTAGTTAGATAATCAGCGCACTGAGCTAAATATACCTGGTTTGATTCCAGTGTCCAGGTGTCATCTTTTAAAAATGAGAAGAAGAAAAAAGATTATATTAAAATTATTGTTTTATTTTAAAATAAAGTACATTTTTTCTTGTAAATATTTAAGTTACCAAAATACCCTGAACTACTTTTAAAGTCGAATCGAGCTATTTATTTTCTTGCAGTAATCACAAAACTCATGAGTCATCGCACCTCTAGCTTATATTATGTTCAAGCTCTGAACAAAATTCTCTAGTGTGCAGTAGCTAGGGATATTTAACAGTCAAACATTTCAATATAAATTTAGAGATGGGTTGAATCAAATTCGTATCAATTTTACCTACAAATCCAAATTTGAATTATAGTTGCTATGGGAAATAGGAATTGTAACTATTGATAAACTTGTTAATTTGTATTAATTTACATGGTAAATTAATGGTCTTGTGTTTGATTACTAATTATATTAGTTTAAATTAGTTGAAAAATGACACCTAGACACTGGTATCTAACTCGGGACCTTTGGCTTATTATACTAATGCCTACCACTGAGCTATCCAGGATTTGTCCCGTGCTCAAGCTCATTCTTTACTCATATTTTAAGGCTGAGTCTGTAATGGATGTGTGGAAATCATCAGCTCCGAGTGATCAATATTATGATAAGCTATCAGATAACACAGCTAAATGAGACTCTGAAGGGCTGCTAAGCGACTAATCATAATACAATATGTTTACTTTAATTTTAGTTTTAAATTTCTATATTTAAAAATAAGTTTTTTCGTCTTGTTCTCTCGTCTTGGTATGTTTTCATATTATAGCCTATTGTTGAAAAGTTGTTCTTACACATCCTATTATGTTGTACGTTTGCTTTCTAAAATGGTGAAAATAATTTTGGTCAAAACATTGGATAATTAAAGAGACACCCACATTGGTGCTCACATGATCTGATAACTCTCGTGTTTGACTGGATTGTTGGTAATGGAGAAATCAGGGCTCAAATCCTGGTCAAACCTAATGATGGTACTTTTACACTAAATGGTATCCCACTCTCCATGAAACCATAGTTGTATTTCATCCCCACCAATATTCCATTAGTGTAATCTAAGTATAAGAATAACCTGAATGGGTAATAAAACGTGGTGAAAAAACCATTGTTTTAAAGTCAGGTTTTTCTGTAACTATAAGACATGCTAGTTTTAGAATGTATTTAAAAAACTAACCTCATACATATGCTTATTTACTCTACAGAACAAACATTACTAGCACTATTTACAAACTCACAAAAATATACATGAAATATACATAATAAAGTATAAGTTAAAATGTATTTAATGAAAATGCCTTGACTGTAAAGAAATAATATAATATAATATAAAGTTTTCATATCAACCAAATAAAATGATCACAAAACTTTAGGAGTTTTGTTGTTAAAATAATCATAAGATTTCTAAACTTGTCTAAAGTGGTGTCAAAATAATGAATATAATTATAAATATAGTGTTACATCTTCTTTTACATAGTAGGAAATGTTTATTTTTGTGTTGTTTCTCTTTGTTAATGTTTATTTATTTGGAAAAATGTAAACATTATTTAAATAACTTTGCTAGTCTAAAACATTGATCAATATATTAATTTTTTAATTTTTCAAATCAAGGAAGCATTAATGGTATACAAATTTGGTTGTTGGAATAGTTCAAAGTTTGTTCATTACTTTCTAGACAGATATTAAAATTAGCACAAAAGTAAGAAGTAGGTAAAGTAAAAGCGAACACACAATACAGTCAGAGTCTTCTTTTTATAAATAATGTTTAAAACCCCAATTTGGGATGTTACTTGAAAATTAGGAATTAGTTGGTGAAATATGAACACGCCTGGCTTAGATCGATACACAGGATGTATTTTAATTGGGATCAACTTTTCTAGGGGCGTATTCCCATCTACCAAACAATAAGAAAAGCTAATATAAACATGGGTCTAGAAACATCTAGTTTTGGAGATATTAAAGATTTTCCACAAAGAGAGATTGGTCGTGGCGGATCCAATGAATGGGCTGCTTAGTCACCAGATTTGAAGCCCCGGATTTGTTTTATCCATGGGGACAGTTAAAATCCATTGCTTATGCAACTCATGTACCTGATGTTGATGTTTTAATTAAGTGTATCGTAAATGGATGTGAGATAATACATAACACCAAAGGTATACTCAACATAGTAAGGCAAAGCATGGAGGGTGCAATGAAGTATAGGACACCATTTTGAACAAATTTTGAAACAAAAGCAATTTATTTTTATGTTTTTGTTTGAGTTAAAAAAATATTGTTTTATTGCATTACTTCTTTTATTGGATCAATTATTAATTAGACAATAAAATTCTTCTTGCCATAGAAATTGAGCATTTCTAGACCCATGTCTATATGAACTTTTCTTGTTGTTTGGTCGATGTTATTTATGCCCCTAGAATATTTAATGCCAATTAAAATACACCCTGTGCAATTCCAAATTGTGTGTTTCGACAACGTTTACAAAAAGAAGAATCAGACCGCACTGTATGTTGGTTTATATCTACTTTTAACTTATGTGCTTAGATATATATTTATTTTTTATCAAGCACCCTGTCTTACTACCCATTTGGGTTATACACCTATATAATAATTATGCCATTGTGTTAGGGATAAGGGAGATTGAATTATGATGAAGTGTACCCACATTTTCATGGAGGGATGGTGGAAAACTATTATGGAAAAACTACCTTCAGTACACCTGACTGAGATTTGAATAATGATCTCTCGGTCATTGGCAGTCTAGTCTATTGTGAGAGTGACACCTTAGACCATGTGGTCACCAAGGGAGGTACCAATATAATTATAATACAAATATAACAACCCTTAAGTATATATTTAACTCAATGCAGATTCACATTATAGTCAAAAGTGTTTAGTTTATGATGGAAGAGAAAAAAATGTATATTTTTTCAGTTATTATGACCAAAAGATTTTTTTTTGTCAAAATAAAGCAAATATTGGTTCTATAGATACCATATTTTGGTTAAATTTTATGCGCATGGTACTGTCAACAGCCCAACACCTTAAGCTCAGTCGATAGTGTGTGTGCCTACTGAGCTAAAGGTCCCAGGTTCGATTCCTGCCATGGTAAAAATATCTCTCATTTTTGAAATGTGGGTGTACCCTTTCACATTGATAAATTAACGACCAGGGGTTGGATGTTGTACCTGTCTTAGTCTTAAGTTAGATTATAAGGCATATGAAATTACGACAGGACTAGCAAGCTGTAAGAGATGGATGTAAAAAAACCCACTTATTTATAACATAAGCTTAGAACTCAAATATATAGACGTATTTTTTATTCAACACTCCAAAACTGGTAATATAGTTGTATAAGGAAATGGGATGAGTCAGGAACATAAAAGGGGTTTCTCAGTAGGTCTTATAGCTTTCATAGCGTGTCGTCGGATAAAATAGTATCAGAACCACTGCTTTAGATCATTTGGCTACTGAAATGGCTCTTCATTTTTATGTGTATTACTTAGTTATTAAATAAAATATAAACCATAAATAAATGTTTAAGATGGATCATAAGGGAATGCAGCTAAAGGATGCTTAAAGTAAAGTTTAGTTTTATTTTCTACTCATAGTAGGCCCAACAGTTCTTGAATATTTCTCACCAGAATCACAGCGTATTACATAGGCTTTTAGATTAAAAGTTAAAGTCACGGTAAAATAACATAATCCTTATGAAAAATGTCCAGAAACTGTTGGGATTACTTTATGAATCCATGACTGTTTCCAGCTTGTGGTCAGCTTTTAATTCAGGTCATATATTCTCCCCTACCGGCTTGCTAGGCCTGTCTTGGCTTCATATGCCTTACAATCTAACTTGAGACTAGGATATACACANGCTTGTGGTCAGCTTTTAATTCAGGTCATATATTCTCCCCTACCGGCTTGCTAGGCCTGTCTTGGCTTCATATGCCTTACAATCTAACTTGAGACTAGGATATACACAACAACCAGTCCCTGACTGTTAATTTATCAATGTGAAAGTGTACACCCATATTTTCAGCCATACTGGGAATAGAACCCGGGACGCTTAGCTCAGTAGGCAGACACACTACCAACTAAGCTAAGTTGTCGGATAATTAAGTCTAAAACAAAATTTATTTATTTCTTACATTTATGTTTCACAGCTAAACTGGATATGCTGCTAGTCAGATTGATGTTTATGAATGCTTAACATAAACATTTAGAAGCATTAATAATGTTTTATCACCAATACACATAATCGCCTCACAGAAACCCTTACACCCCTTTGCGAAATCCAGTTTGGGAACCACTGGTCTAAGGGGTCTACTCGGGGTGGTTTTTTCTCAATGGTTTCTCACTCTCTTTCCAAGCTAATGCGGGTAGATTACCTCTAAAATGCTTCCTTACTCATCCCTACCCCATTAGAGTAATTATCCTATATATGTATAACCTGAACAAGTAGTAAGATACGGTGATAAAATATTAAAATGAACACAATCATACCAATGTGAAAAGTTTCTCTCTTGTTCTTTTTGTGTTTTAGCCATTTTAACTTAAAAACTTAACCTACAACTGCAAGAGGAAAACATCTAGACCTAAGGCCAGGAATTGTATAATCCAATGTTCATAAGAAGGCCCTCATTTACATCAAGTCATGATATGCAGCGGTGACTTTTCATAGATAATACCAACTAGGCTCTTCCTATGAAAATTGGTCTGTAATATCTTAATACCTGATTATGGATGGAAATAACAAAGTCTAGATTAATTTAGGTATTGCCCACATTTTACACTATACTCCCCATGAATTGCAGTCAATCGCACAATCGGCCGATTTAAAGCTTTTGCCCTTTTTTTTT
This sequence comes from Timema californicum, assembly GCA_902141385.1. Lineage (NCBI taxonomy): Eukaryota > Metazoa > Arthropoda > Insecta > Phasmatodea > Timematidae > Timema > Timema californicum. Next base: position 129,865 of record CABFOW010001720.1, read on the forward strand.
ATTGTGCAATATTCTCTACAAATATTATAATATATTTTTCTAATGATTGCTACATAGTTTTTATTTTTATCTATCAGTCCTTTTCTTAAGGTACCTATTGTGAACTAATATGCATAATTAAAGTATCATAAATATTATAAAATCACTAACATTAATGATGTTTGTGGGGGTAAGAGGGGATAGAGAGACCATATCCCCCCTCTTACCCTCCCCCACATCTAATATTTTGTTCAAGTGGGATACTCTATGATTAAAGTAACGTTTTTAAATTACTTAGAATTAATTCCATTATTATAATTATTATTAACGTTATTCTTCAGTGGGTACAAAATGATTTGTATTTTCTAATTTAAAGTAAAAATGAGTTATATCCCCCTCCCCCCCCTTCCTTGCCACCCTTTTCGCCAATAATTAAGAGTCATTGAATCCTACTATCACTAAGTAAATCTGAATCTTAAATGTATATATTTTCATTAATTAAACTGGTGCCGCCAATCTTTTTTTTTTGTAAACTAAAAAAAGTCTTTTGTTTTCTCTCACCACACATATTTCACTTTCACTAATGAAGTTGTATGGTGAATATGATAAATCAGAAAAGGTAATTTCTTGTGTTGTGAATTGTGTAATTTGGTTGTGTATCGGTGTGAGTTTGAAATGTAACAAAACACTCAAGCTCATTTGTAAGAATATTCTAATGGTATTTTGTTTAAAAGGAATAAAGCCAAATATACAAATGGTCGGTTATACTTGTTGCTACTTTTTATTTTATATCTCCTGTTCTGTAAAAACCTTACACATTATTGAGTCCTTAAGAATTTTAGAGATTCAAGGGTTAAAAAAATGTCAGATTTGGAATCTAAAAAGAATTTTGTTCTTTTGAGTGAACCTTTGCGTGAAATATTTACAGTGATCTTGTCTGCTGGAGCAAAGAGGTTGTTAGAACAACTTTTAGAAGAAGATGAAATTAGTTGAGTCATACTCTAATCACTAGATTTAATTGACAATGTATGCACTATATGTTATGTACTATTCATAATTAGCAGGGCCCATATTTTTATGAGCTAAAAATAATCAAAAAATTATCTAAATCATTTTTTTAAATGACTTAAATTTTAAAAGAACCTAAATGTTTAAACAAACACTTGTAATGAATCCATACAAATAAATCAAACACACAATTTAAAATAAAAACTAAAAAAATGCAATGAAAATTCTTTAAAAACTAGACTCTTGCATTCTGATGATTTACGAATATATTCTTCTGAAGTAATAGCTACCACCTTCCAACGTAACCCCTCCAGACAAGCAAAGAGGATCCAAAGTTCATCGCCTAGATAATATTCTCAAACTGACAAGTGTCTACTGAAAAAAATGTGTTTCGAGTATTCTGAATCTCTAAAATATCTAAAGTATTTAAACATACATATACATAATCACAATGTTTCCTTATGGGGTAGGCAAGAAACTGTGAATAAAGCTATAAAACAAAACTTCATACTTAATCCATGCTCACTAACTTTCTCCACACTTCTCTATCCTTGCACACCCCCTTCATTTCAACAACATCCATGTATCGAGTCATAAAAGCTGTTTTATTCTTAAAACTCTTAGTGTTTCTCTTTTTCACAAATTCGTCTAACACATTTAGTTATATCTTGCATGGCCAACTCTATCCTTTTGATCCATACGCTCTACCTTCATATATTTGCTTCGTCACTCGATTCACACTCCTCTCAACATTCCCAAAACAACGTAAGATACTTCTTTCACATTGACATACATTGGATTCTCTTTCAAACCTCACTCCTTCAGCACCCATTCATCACTGACTCTGTCCATACGAGTTTTTCCACATACGTTTCTTAGACATCTCATTCCAACCGCATTCACCTTGCTCTTGTGTTTCTACTGACAAACCCATGCCTCACATCCAACAATTTACACTAAGCTGACAATCATTTCCTGATTTATCCTTATCAAAAACTATCACCTTAGTTTTGAAGATATTTATAGGAAGATCCATTCTGTCTTGTCATCACATTCAAACAACTTAATACATTCTGCAATAAAGTCTATTTTTACACCAACTGCGTTCACACAAGCATCCCTGATACACTTATCCATGAAAATATTAAACAACGATGGGGACATAACACAACCTTGTCTAACGAATGCTTTACTTCCATCCTACATCGCTATAATTGCATTTACTAACCATACCTTCATAATCTTAAAGAACATTCCATAATATACTCCTTTTCACCCGATCTTCAGATCAAGGAATGCACAGTAAAACTTCTTCCTTACTGGCATACATTTCTCAATCATTTGTTGTAATTCAAATATCTAGTCAATGCAACCTCTAACTGACATGAAACCATATTACACCTCCCAGATCTTGTCCGCAGTTTTTTCACACATCCTCTCAATTAAGACTTTCCCAAATCTTTGTCTAGAATACTCAACAAACTATTTGCCCTATAATTCTAACCCTCTTTCTGCCTTTGTATG
>CABFOW010001721.1:9385-57331 GCA_902141385.1 Timema californicum
GGGGGGGTCCACTCTCCCATACATTGCAGGGACTCCAACACCCAGAATATTGTTCCAGACTCTTCATTGACCAGACAGTTTTGACAGTTTGCATGACACTAGAAGCAACCTCTTGATAAGATTTTCTGGTCCCAGAAAATACAAAACTAGACCTTTCCTCCTCTGAGTTGGTTGTTATTATAACTCTTTGCTCTGCTAGTTGGCAAAACAATTGATTACTAACGATAGTAATTATTACGAAAGTGCTAGTCTGTTGATAGAATAACAGCTGATTATAGCGATTTGGATTGTGTCATACTTGTACAAGTTTGTCTAAACAAGAGGTAACAAGCTATAACAACCTGGTTAAAAACTATTAATTTTGCACCTAATCGTTTAAAGTAATAATGAGATATTTGGTTTCGCTCATGTTAACAAAATGCTTGACATAGAAATAACCAACTAATGTGAGCTGGTTGTGCAGTGTTTGGTTTTTATGCCACATTTACACAATGCCACAAATAATAAGATAAGATTGTCCTTTACTAAATGTTTAACTCATTTAACTCTTGATGTCTCATAACTGCTGGCATTTAAAAGTCACTGCTAGTATTAATAAAAAAAAGTGATAAATTTAGTGAATGGAAAAATCACTCCTCACCAAGGAAAAATTAAATGTTAGGGAAAATTTCAAAATATGGTAAGGAAAACCTATAAACGTCAGATAAATTTATAATATAAATTTTGTAGTGACCCTGTAATTAATTAACTCTTGACAATTAGTATTCTCTCATCACTTAATTTCCTGGTATTTATGTTTATAATCAATGTGGATTTGTGTGTCATTCTTTAGGCGGAGCAGCAAGAGCAGGAGGCAGAAACTTCTCAGACAGAGGAGGAGGAGGATAAAGAGATAACTGGTCAGTATGACTATCTGTTGGGCATGACCATGTGGACACTGACTCTCGAAAAGAAAGAGGAACTGCTTCGAAAAAGGGACGAGAAGCTACAGGAGCTGGAGACGCTCCAAGCCAAGACCCCTTCAAGGCTCTGGGATGATGATCTAAACGCACTTCTAGAGGAGGTCAGCCTTTCATACTATTTATTAGAAGTCGTGTCAGAAAATAAAAATACTTTCTCGTGTCTATGACTAGAGTTGGGTTGAATTGACTATTTTACGTCTCTGAAGCTTTGTTTTACTTTCTAATCTCAAATTCGAATTTTGGAGAAAATTATGACTCTCAGAAAAATAAAAATATAAGTAAATAAAAACAATAGAAATAGTAACTAAATTATAACATTTTTCTTATAATCCGTTTACTATAGCATTCATACATCAGTTGTTACATTACTGGTCTGGGGCCTGATTTTTGCGCTTTTACGACAATTTTTATGGGTTTGAACCACCAATGGGAAGTATTATAGCTTTAGAACAAATTTCAATTGAAAAATTGAAAGAAATTAAAGTTGAGTTTCGAATGCGATATTTTCTCGAATATCATTAAGGCTACCATCCAGGGAAAATTGGGAATAAATTGGGAATCTGTTAAATTATTTTTTAAAAATCCAAGAAAAGGTAGTTTTATTCAAAGAATAAATATAATAATCATTGAATCACATTGTGATTTAATAATTATTTAAACTGTCTTTTTTGTATGTAGCTTTGTAAAATATTATATAATTTTATAATTCCTAGTAGACTATGTTAATACAAATAAAAAAAACCATGTTTATTAAACCCAAGAAGATTAACTTATTCAGGTTTATTGGATGAAATTAGCGGTAGCTTTGGTATCTAATAGGGCTAGTAGAGGACCATGAGGAGTTTCACACACAACTCTGGGAAGTAGTCGGGATATAGAAGGATTGACGCTGTTTATTACATGTGGTGGCCCTGGTTTCTGTCTCCCATAGACAGGGCCCTGTTGTACTCCTGTCTTGGGTGTTTCCCAGTCTTTCCATCTCTTGCTGGCGTTGTTTTAGCACTGGGCAGTTACAGTGAAAATGGCACTCTGGACAGTGGTAACATCTAGGAGGTCGCGGTTCAGATGTGATTGCTGGGTTCTTGATGGGGCGTGTTGTCGTTGCTGCCAGATTTTTGGCCAGATCTTGTTCCACGGATATGGCTCTAGTGATCAGTTCTTCCAACTCTTGTGGGTGTGGGGCTCGAAGAAAAGGTCTTAGTCCTGGTTGGACTAATTCAATTAACATAGGGATTATCTCCGTTGATTGGGTGGTATGGGACAAGCGTTGATACAGCCGTATCTTGTGTTGTAGGAATATCTCGACGGGCTCGGTCTGTGCTTGTTCCTTCTCGTATAGTTCCGAGTGGAGAGAGGCTATGGTGGTTGTACTGGCAAAGTGGTGCGTTAGACGTTGTTTTTGAGTTCTTCCCAAGTCGTAATATATTCCTTGTAAAGCTTCCACCATTGGGCGGCAGTGTCCTTGAGTTGCTGTTGGGTGGTATGTACCCATTCTAGCGGGTCTACTCGAGCGGTTCTGAGCTGGAGCTCACAGCGTTGAGTGAAGGTAGTCAGGTCTTCATGCCCTCGGCTGTGAAAGTCTGGTAAAGTTGATAAGGGGTAGGGGCTTGGATGACATTGGTAGGCAGCATTCAGGTGATAGAGGTATGGTGGTGCGCTGGCGGAGGAGGTGGACCGTTGGCATCGTGGACATCGGAAGAAGAGGCCATTGAGGTTTCTAGGCTCATCTTTCCAACCCATGCACTAGTAGTGGTAGTATCGTCGACAGTCCTCACAGATAATCTCTCAGCCATCTTCCCTCGTACAGGTTAACCCTGGGCAATAACGTATTTCCACCGGTGACTCAACGTAGGTAGTGCAAAGGTATGCTGGTTCGTTGTTGTCACGTGGCTCGTCTGCCCACCCAATGCATAGGTGATGATAGGGATTTTGGCAGGATGTACAGTTTACATTGTGTTGGTCCTCTCCTGGGGTACACAATGGGTTGGTACACTTTTGACTTCTAGTCATAACTATTTTGTCTTCTTTGTTGAGGTTGTTTGGGCACCACCAAGTTTTGTTCAGTCCCGAAAGTGTTGCTTGGTGTTCTGGGGTTGTGTAGTTGGTCCGTTGGACACCCGCCCTGTGTCTTGAGTCGCCCCACGCTTAGGAACCAGAACTGTTATCCCTTCCTGCGGCTTTGGAGGTAACTAGTTGTGTTCCGACCTGTGTGGGTAAAGGTAAGAAAAAGGTCGTCGAGATTGTTCTGGCTATGTGAGTCGAGGTGGGATAGAATCCCGCCAACGGAGTTGCGGTGGGAGGGAGGATAGAGTCCCGGCAACTTGAGTCGCGGTGGGAGGGAGGATAGAGTCCCGGCAACTTGAGTCGCGGTGGGCGGTAGGATAGCGTCCCGGCAACGTGAGTCGCGGTGGGCGGTAGGATAGCGTCCCGGCAACGTGAGTCGCGGTGGGTGGTAGGATAGCGTCCCGGCAACGTGAGTCGCGGGGGGCGGTAGGATAGAGTTCCGGCAACGCGAGTCGTGGTGGGCGGTAGGATAGCGTCCCGGCAACGTGAGTCGCGGTGGGCTGTAGGATAGCGTCCCGGCAACGTGAGTCGCGGTGGGCTGTAGTATAGCGTCCCGGCAACGTGAGTTGCGGTAGGCGGTAGGATAGCGTCCCGGCAACGCGAGTCGCGGTGGGCGGTAGGATAGAGTTCCGGCAACGTGAGTCGCGGTGGGTGGTAGGATAGCGTCCCGGCAACGTGACTCACGGTGGGTGGTAGGATAGCGTCCCGGCAACGTGAGTCGCGGTAGGCGGTAGGATAGCGTCCCGGCAACGCGAGTCGCGGTGGGCGGTAGGATAGAGTTCCGGCAACGCGAGTCGCGGGGGGCGGTAGGATAGAGTTCCGGCAACGCGAGTCGCGGTAGGATAGAGTTTCGGCAACGCGAGTCGCGGTGGGCGGTAGGATAGAGTTCCGGCAACGCGAGTCGCGGGGGGTGGTAGGCTAGAGTCCCGGGAACGCCATTCACGGTGGGAGGTAGGATAGAGTCCCGGCAACGCGAGTCGCGGGGGGAGGTAGGATAGAGTCCCAGAACGCGATTCACGGTGGGAGGTAGGATAGAGTCCCGGCAAGGTGAGTCGCGTTGGAAGGTATGATAGAGTCACGTTGGGAGGTATGATAGATTCGCGGTGGGAGGGAGGATAGAGTCCCGGCAAGGTGAGTCGCGTTGGGAGGGAGGATAGAGTCCCGGTAAGGTGAGTCGCGTTGGGAGGGAGGATAGAGTCCCGGCAAGGTGAGTCGCGTTGGGAGGTACATGATGATGGTGGAAGGAGAGGGAGGTCAGACAAAATTGCTCTTTACAAACACGACAATTTTCTAGCTGTTTCAAACGGCGTACCCGTTTTGGGTAGCCACTCTTTGAACTAGCCTTTGACCAATGAACCACCATGTTAAATAGAAAAGGGAGCTTCCCATTGGCTCGAGAAAATGTGAACGATAGTGGCTGCCAAGTGAGCCAATAGAAAGCCGAATTATCATGGGCTCTTGAGTACAGTGGGGAACTTGTCATGGACGGCTCAGAGAACATGGACTGTTGAGTGGTCCAGGCAGTATAAGGGGTGGGTGGCGCGGCCTGTGCAAGAGCGTAGTAAAGATACAAGAGCCGACTGGACAGTGAGGCACAACAATCTTAAAGGTACAAAATTTTATACTATCTAATTGTGCGATTACAGTCCGCATTAAGGTTATATTAAAGTTGTTTCTGGGGAAAAAGAGCGGATTAATTCCATGTCATATATTTTCTCAACAATTAGCGGAAAATATTCAAACTTTGGTTTGGCTTTGCGAATATTTCATATATTTGATTTGAGTTCACTTCGAACTGGAAAAGTGAACTTCCCACAACTCTACTAAATAACTTTTACAAAAGATTTAGTAATTTTTTTCTTATCCTAAACAGTTGCTTATTGCTTAGTTTTAATGTGGGTGTTTTCTTTACTGTTTTAGCTAGAGAAGGTGGAAGCCAAAGAATTAGAAGAAGAAAATAATTCCACAAAAAATGTGAAACCCAAAAAGGGGGCGGCATTACCAAAGGGCAGGAAAGTAACTGTGTCAGGTTCTGAAACTCTGAAGTCACCTTATGGGCGTCGAGTTGCACCAATGGTGGATGACGAGCTCCGGAAAAAATACGATAAAGCGGTTGGAGCAACTAAAGCCAAACGAGTAAGTTTTACTTTCTCTTACCTTTGGTTCTATGGGGAAAAGATACTATTTTGCATAGGCATTATGAATTCTAAAATACTACATTTAACTATGTTTTGATACTCATTCAAATGTTCTTAGTAAAGATTAATAAAAGTCCTTGCAACATTGCTGTTTCAATAATGATATTTAGGCCAATAAAATTTGTTGAAATAAAACAGTCACAAAATTTGATAAATACAATCTTTCTAAAAAGAATTAATCATATCAATAATCATAGCCTTTATTTAAGCTTTTTAGAAATGGCTATCAAAGGTTGATAGGTAGAAAATAGAAACAAGTTGAACTCACTATTTTACTTATTTGAATCTTCGTTATACCTTCGAATTGTGTGGAAAATTATGAACATGAGATGAAAATAAAAATAGTAGCTAACTTTAAACTTTTTTGTCAAAATGCATTCCATATAACATTAAGTACATTCAGAAAAGTGTTAAAAGTAATGTAATGGGGTTTGGGTTTTAATTTTTCTCTGTATTTATGTTGGGGCTGAACCATCACTAATAAGTAGAGACCCCAATTTGTGGTAAATAAAATTATAGGCTTTCTTTAGACAAAAAGTTGGATTTTGATATAAAAATTGATTTTTGGTTAAAATGGAAACAAATCAATTCTTATTTTAAATGGTATGGGACAACAAATAGAAAATTAAGACAATCAAATTATTAATAAAAAACAGATGTGGGTATAATTCAATTTAAATTACCACTAGTGTCGCTAGTTGGTCAAACTTATAAAGTAGAGTTGGGTTGAATCCACTATTTTACGAATTTGAATCCAAATCTTGGGAAAAATTATGATTCTCAAAAGTAATAGAAATATAATGGATTAATAGCAAATATAAATAGTAATTAAATTTTTATAATCATTTTTATAAGCCATTCATTATAACCAGAGCCCTGCTTTTATGGTGAATAAAAAAGCCCAATTTCGTTTTTAAGTTTCCCAAAAGCGGTGAATAAGCGGTGAATTACAAAAATCCTATTTTTGCGACGAAATTATCGAATTAAGACAAAAGCAATAAAAAAAAAGTGGTTTTTACCAAACTTTCGTGATTAAAGTGACTTTGTTGGGTTAAAACTAGACTTCCAGGACAATGTTTGAAACAGGTAAACTAAACATATTGAAATGAAAACCAAAAATTACATTTTGTTTGGACAAAACGGTAAAAAACACTAGTCCGCAAAAATATGTGCTGTCAACTTTTAAAAAAAGTAAGATTTAGCTGCAGCTGGTCCGGGAAAAGTATGTACAAGTCACAAAGACAAAATATTACACAAAAATCATCTTGTTACTTCACAAAAATGGTGACTATATTTTTAAATCTCAATTTAGGCTAGAAAAATACAAAATAACTACTCAACATCACCAAATTGCAACATGCAGCTGGTAACAATGTTATCCACTTTCATTGTGGTTCTGCGGTCTGTTACTACTAAACTATACCTAGAAAAATATCGTTCTGAATCTGCATTTGAAATCGGCAGCCACAACGCTTGCAAACAATTTGTTGCGAAGTCACTGAACATACGGTGTCTTCAGCCCTAGCAGCACATTCTCAATTTTTAAACTTTCGATGCCATCACTCTCTTCTATCGAAACTTTCAAATTTTATTTTTCAATATCCCAAAATATTAGCGCGAATGCCGAAAATCGCGATTATCGCGGACATCTTTTAAAATCGCGAATATCGCGCTAAAACGCTGATTTCGCGAATTATCGCGACAATTCTGAGCATATATTTGCAATCAGGGTAACCTTAAATGTGAACATCTGAAAGAAAAAATGCCATATCTAACATTCGCGAATTATCGCGAACTCCACAAACGCAGGGCTCTGATTATAACATTCATACATCAGTTAAGTTATGGTTAAGACTTAGATAAAAACTTAAGTTAACAATATAAAGTGAAAGGATATAACACATTGATGAATTGATAAATTATTACAAATTATTAAAAGGTTGAAATTTATATACTTTAATGTTCAAAAACCGGTTACACTGTACTTTCAACAAGCATAATTATGTTATGATAAGTTTAAAAATGTATCAATAACATCAACAAGTTTTTATCTAAGTCTTAACCATAATCATTACTGCTCCTTTATTATTATTTAAAATATTTTCTAAAATGACATCAGTCAAGTGTTAAATTACTAGTCTTGAGTTGTTGAGATTGATCCAGACCCCACAATTCAACCTGGACCCAAACAAATGTCAGGTTCATTTCCCAGTAACCGCACCCACTGTGAAACCTGCACCATACATAAATTAACAAATTCATTCCCCAGCAACATAACCAAAATAAATTGTCCTATAAATTGCCACCACACAAGTGATTCTGAAAACCTCATTCACCAACTAGAATGCAACCAGTGCCAAGCACAATACATTGGTCTAACCACAGAAACACTAAGAAGGAGAATGAATGGTCATCGACCAGAAACAAAAATGAAAAGTAAAGTTAAACCTGTTGCATCACATGCTGAAACCCATAATCTGGACTTTAATCATTGTTACACAACCAAGGTGGTCAAATCCCTGAACAAATAAATATGCAACCCTTCACAACTAAGGATATGGGAACTGGCCCATCAATATATCATCAGATCCAAACAAGCCCCTAACCCCAACTTTGGGTAATTCCTTTACTTCCTACCAGAACACTTATTATTACATTCAATGTCACAATAATAATACAGTGTATAACACAATTTTTAGTTTTTATATCCATTTAATCAAAGTGCTGCCATCTATACAGTGATATCATAACTAAAAAACCAAGGGTGACCTGCCGGTCTAGGGGTAAGGTGTCAGACTTCTGTACTGGCGGCCGGGGTTCAATCCCAGGTCCCAGCACAGATTTATCTGATTACCAAACCCTTCCTTCACCTCTGACAAGGCATCTTGTGAATGTGGGGAATGCCAGGTCTCCACCGTGGTTCGGATTCCACGTTAAACTGTAGGTCCTTCATTTCATCTCACAATCACCCTACCATTACACATTAGCGTAAGTGCGTATAACCCGAACGGGTAATAAGACGCGGTGCTAATAATAATAATAATAACTAAAAACCAGTCAGCTGTGGACAGTCAACCTTGCAGTTCAACCAAGAGCATCAGTCTACTCTATTGACCTGATGAAGCTGTCTGTGCCAGTAAAAGCCTGTCCTTAAAAATATGTCTATGTGTTTTTTAGTGTTCTACCTAAACAATTTCTACTCCAGTATCACCAAGGTAAGTGTGCTGGCTATCCCTCCTAATTTAAACCACTATTTAGCCTAGTGCTCTATTCCAAATATCCCTTTTATTAAAACAAAGGCATCTTTTGAAGAAAGAAGAGATGGGGAATTTATGCTTATCCGTGGTTTCCACATCTCAGTAAGATGCACCAAAGACTTTGAGGATGTGGCACGAATGTGTGTGTGAGGATGACTTGGTTGATAAAACAAATGGTGTCCAACATGGGGTGAGAATAGCCATGATCCTTGGAAAAAAAAGTGAAAGTGCTCTACCAATTGAAACCAACCATAATTTACTCATGCACTCTATTCCAAAAGATATCACACTCACCTGAGTGATATCCTCATAATTCCAACCATGATTTAGCATTGCACTCTATTCCAAAACATATCACACTTGAATGATATCATCCTAATTTGAACCATGATTTACTCTTGTTCTCTATTCTAAAACTTTTACATGTTCCTACATAAGTGTCATATAATTCCTTACAATTTTCCTTTTTCTTCCCTTTTGTGATTTTGGTTTCCTATTTTAGAAAATTGTGTTGTACATTTCATAGTCCCTCCTGATGAGTTCCAATAGAATGAAACCTAGGTCAGGAGATTGAACGATAACAATCAATTTTTTTCAAGAGGAGCCATTGCCTCTTTGTCCAATGCCAACAATGTAAAGGGTGAACTGTGTTCTCCTTTTAATTGTAAAAGTCATATTGTGCTCATTCCTTTTATATGTTTCTATCCACCTTTCCTCCACCTTCTTCCAAATATAATACATTTACTTCTTAAATCGAAAAGAGGTTTTTCTTGTAGAGAAAACTAATCATATACATTTTTGGGGCAAATTGAAATTCTTAACTTTTTATTCAGAAGCAAGAGTGTTATCAACCATGGACAATTCATGTCACCAACATATCTAATATTAATTTTGATCTGTTTGTTTCCAGGGCAAGAAAACAAAAGAAGGGGAAGAAAAGGATGAGTTTGACATATTGGGAGATACACCTACCAAATCGCTGGCAGAACGGCTTGGTAATTCACCTGAACAACTAGAAAAGAAAATGGCTACTAAAAAGAAAGGTAATAATTAGAGATGGGTCGAATCCGAGTCTACATTTTATTCTCGAATCCGAATCCTAGCAAATCGTTATAAATTTTAATGATTTACAAATAGACCCACATTTCACAATATAGGCCTAAACTGTGAATTAAGGTTTATTTCAATCATACTTTCAATTTTGATCAACCCCAACCCACCCTCGTAATTACATGTTAAAATCCAGCCAAATTAAAAATCTAGACTCATATTGTTTAAAAATCAAATCAATCAAAATTTGAGTGTCTTTTAGTTCTTTTTAAAGGTGTTGTTAGAATGGGTTAAGTTTCTAAAAAACATGTGAAATAAACAGATTAGGCCTATATATCCTTTGATCAACTTTAATCATCATTAAAGAATATTTTATTGTATTAAGATAGCAAAAATAAAAATACAAACGGATATTTTTAATAAAGACTAAAACAACATGCTTAACAATTAAACATACATTGTAAATAGTGAACTCAATAATGCTTAAGTATGTTTTATTAATATTTTCTTTTATATCCATTATCAATTTTTGTGTAGAAAACAAATATATTCGATTCTTGCGATATATCGATTTCTGAGAATACATTCTATTTAAAACACAAACATATTTTCAACTACAATATGTGCATTCCCATTTTATAAGCCAGGACTACGTTTGAATATTTTCTACAATTACTTCAATAACATATTTTAAAAATATAATAAAAACTAAGTTAAAATCAATTAAAAAATAAATAATTGATTAGCAAGTCGTTATTTGATTCTTAAAACTCGAGAGCGCCTACTAAGTGATCAGATTACCTGAATTGATTTTAAACAAACAATCGATATAAGATACTTAGGTCGATAGGGATAAATAAACAGTTTTATTGCTCTCTGACTGTTGCAGTATTTATTTTTCTTGAAACCCAACAAAATATCTAACTTAAGGATCATATGCAATAATTTGGTGCTCTTTACATAGTTGTAGATTATTAAAACAAGTTGGGTAGTAAGAATTAACAGTATCTTTATTTTAATCATCACTCGGGCGAGTAAACATATACGTCATTGCGGTCGACTTTGTATCGTGTGTAATGGCGGCTGACTTTGTATCATCTGTAATGAGTTATTATTTCTGTTAAAATAAAGCCATGATTTGTTTAATTTATTTCTAGGTTATTTGTAATTATAGTTTTGATTTTCAGTTTTTGAAGAGTTATTGTATTTATTAAAATATTTACAAGATTGTTTGTGAGGTGAAAGTTTATAAGTGAGTATGTGCCAAAACGGTCGAGTCCAAGTTTCCCATAGAGTTGGGAGGGTAGGGTACAAGGCACGTAAGATTTTCCACACCTAATAAATTTTTAGTTTTTAAAGAAGATTTTATTAATGTTTATCTCTTTTGTCCGACAAAATAAATATTACGGATTAAGTTGTGCTTTTCAAATAGGCCTAACTAAGTAATTTTTGAATTCAACATATTATGCTTTGTTTATGAGGTGAAAGATTCGATCATCAAATCCAGTAAAACACAATCCTCGAATCTCGAATACTTGTCAGGATTCGGTGGATTCGAGGATTCGAAGATTCGAGTGGCCCATCTCTAGTAATAATAGTATTGATCTGTAATCTTGTGTTTTTACTTAAATATTTTATCAAATAGATGCTTATTTCACAGGGTGTACAACGACATGGAAAACCTGACAATGTTAGGAAAAAGTCAGAGAATTCTATCAAATAATTGAAATTTCTATGTATTCACAAAATAAAATATGCAAATTCTATTTACAATAATCAAAATATCATTTCTTTCAGTTAATAAAACTATGAATCTATTTTAACACTGCCCTTTTACATTGATTGAAATGTTGGATTAAGCATTTTGATACCCCTGATATTATTTGGACTACTGATATTTCTATTTTGACCACCCCTCACTTACTCCCCCTTTGGTCTATCTTGTTTTCCACACAGTTAGTTGATCTTGTAGATGACCTTGTAGTGGGGATGTTTGCCTCACTTGCTGACCTTTATTCTCAGTCTCTACACTAATCCCTCCCTCCCCCTTCCCCCTTACATACTAGAGAAATAAATAAATAACTGTTTTGGCTACCCCTCCCAAACTTTTTTCCAGCAGTAATCATCATGAGTGATGAGTTACTAGTAACAGCTCAAGTTCAAACACCACTTCAAACTATTGGTGTACATGCCTGACCTTGACATTCCGATAGCACAGTACAGGATTTGTTGTGTTCTTCACTTCATCCCTCCCCCCCTCTCACTCCTCCCTCTACTCACCCAAAAGAAAAACTACCATTCCTAAGCTTTGCCTGGTGGGAGTGGGGAGTATTCTGCTGATTACAATTGTTTATCTAGTGACCTTTGTGTTTAAGAAGAAATGAGTAAACTCAGAGGAAGACCCTCTTTTAAAGATGATTGGTTGGGCAGTAGTGTGTAGTGTAGAACTCTGACCCATTATTGTCCCCCCTTTGACACCGCAACTTTTTGTGCCTACACTGCAACTTTTTGTGCCTACACCAACACTGACCCACTATGGCACATACTGATAGTGTCGGGTGTTTAATGTCATCGGCCTTTGTTTTTCATACAAATGAAACCATATCAGAACCAGAATGCACTAAAAAAGCCAACAAAATTGTTGGACTTTTCCCTGACCCAAATTTCCCCCGAACCTAGTTCAAGTGTTTGGACATAATCTGCACCCCTGATAAACCATGCTGCATTATCATCCTTCATCTTCTTTACTGTTCTCTCCAACTCTAGCAATGTGCAAGTCCTCCATATTTTGCATGTCTTCATTAGTTCTCACTTTGATGTTTGTGTTGTATATATTTTATTTATTATCTTATATTATAAAGTCATGAATGTTGTAGAAACGAAGCAAACAAAGGCTCCAAGAACAAAGAAAGAACCAGCCAAGAAAATCGACTCTCCTAAAAAGAAAGGAAGGAAGAGACCATCTTGGGAATCTGGTAGCAGTGATGAAGTGAACAGCAGTGATGACGAGGATGGCAGTGAGGCTGTCTCAGTTCCTGTCCGTACTACTACTAGGCGAGCAGCAGGTCAGTTGTATATCATGAGTCTGAATATAATCATGGGATAGTACAATACACTGTCACAAAATTCAATATCACTTTATGTTTCAACTGGAGAAAAATGGATAAATATACTGTGTTTGTAGTTTACAAGCAAGGTATTCATTTATTTATGGGCTTGACAAATGCTAGTCACCAATCTAATCATCGGCTAGTTAGGGCACAATTTGTTTGAGTGCGGAGAATGTTTTTATAGGGCACTCACTTTGGTGTTTCGAATGGTCTAATGAAGTGGTTCCCAAACTGTAGTACGCCAACCGAACAAAAGAAGCAAATTAAAGTAGAAAAATATAGGACCCGATCAAATCTTATAAATATATCACAGGTAAGTCAGACCGAAATTAAAACAGATTTAAACATTGATTGGAGGGGTGGCAACATTGATTCTAGACCAGACAGCCGGTGCAGCAGTCGCACAATCTCTGTTATTATATCACTGTGCACCATTAAACATATACCCAAATACATTATTGATTCATCCTAAGCTGAGAGCTGATGTAAACAAAGCCACGTGTAAGTCTATGCTTTCATTTTGCAAGTGAACTTACTTAAATGGTATCCTTTCACGAAATAGTACTTCCTTTGTGTTGTATTAAAATTGTTTTAAAGTAACATTAGACCATTAGTATAACTAAAATTATCCCTTTATCTGATTTTCAAATTATACTTAAAGCTTTACAAGCACTTTTTGAACACTCAACAAACTCCTGACTCAGCGTTGAGAGACCACATGGTACAGTCCTTATCACATTTAAACATCTAGTCAATCAACAGTTCATTTTGACAGTTATAAGTGACAATTGTGAGTGTTGGGTGCTTCCCATGTATTCTTGGTGTTTTCTGAGTCTGGCCTGAGTTTTGTTAAACATAAGACAGTCAATTTAAAAGTATTAAAAATTACAAAAAATCATAATGGCCTACTTTGCTATGATATTGACTATACATGGTCGCGCCTATTTAAAATATTGCACTGGTGTTCCACTAATCATGTATGCCCTCTGCATAGTGATATGGGAATGTTCGTTTACTTCCGGTCTCAGGTTAGGATGAACCAATATTTGTAAATATTCAGCTTTATCTTGGTGATACTCCAAATTATGGAAATTGTTGGGGTGGTACGCCATTCAAAAAGTTTGGGAACCGCTGGTCTAATGTGTCATACTCGCAATGGACTGGAATCCTGATGATGAGATTGAGGTTGGAATCCCGGTTGCGTAAACTGAGTTTGTTTTTATCCATAATGGTTATTCACTCTACCTACACGCAAATGCATGTTGTAAACACCCTCCTGGTGGACCGATACCAGGGCATACAGAAATTATATTTATTTTTTGTGTGACGTCTTTAAAATGTTCACCCTACTCGATGACTGTTGGTAGACATGATCACTGATCTCTGAACCACCCGGCGTCATGGGATCTAAAGATTAAAAAGGAAGGTAGTACTGGAACACAACCGAAGGTTTTTGAATAAATAAATGGTCAGACTGTTAGAGATCTTGGATGCTTTAGTGAACTGTGCCAGTGTTAATTGAGATAGATGACATAATATAATAATGAGATATAAAGTATGACATAACGATATTTACACTCTTAAGACTAAACAGTATACATACCATTTACAAGTAGTCTTCCAGACTATGAATAGTGATGTTTATGTAATAATAAATATGTGAAATGAATACAGTTCAGTTTCTGATTGAAGTATAGTACTTAGTTAAAAGATTGAAAATATGATAATTTAAAAGTCTTGCGAAACCATTTTAGGTGCTCCTTTAAACATAATCATATATACTCTCAAAGGTGGATGAAAAAGTGACGCTTTTAACAAGGCGACATGGACTCCCTTTGTTATCTTGATAAAAATTAGTTAATTATGGGATAAATAGCCTTTTGAGTTAATCTCCTCTCAATAAGGAGTAACTCTACACGGTGTAAAGTAGCTTCGTCTTGCTGGTTTGTGGAGTGATAGATACTCCCTCCACAAAAACTGCCAGTTTGAAAAGAAAAGTGTTTGTTGTGGATTATCCAGCTAGTTCACTATTATAATTACATTAATAATCGTTAAGATATATTCTCCATCAAAAGTCGATAGTTAAATCACCGCACTAAGTGCTCGGACCAGAGATCTCAGTAAAAAAACAGAACTTAAACATTTAAAAGATAATTACCATTAATATAATAATCCCATTTAAAGATGAAATAAAGACAAAAGAGCATACCATTTAGGAACTAATAATTAAATAGCTTCCCATGTCAGGCGAGCGACTAAAGTGGCTATTGGTGGTGAATCAATCCATCTTCTGCAGCAGATTTGATTAGGTCTGAAAGCCATGTTTGTTACAGTGTCTACTTGATCCCTCACACATACGCATGATTTCTACACATGCATATAACCTGAATGAATAGTAAGATACAGCAAGAAGAAGAAAAAAGGATAAGTCACTAAAATAAAGAGTCGATGGAGCCATTGTTTTGTTAATAAATTCCTGTAAATGGAGATCAATCAATAACTAAATTTATTCAACTAGGAATAGCCTTAACTACTATTGAAATATGAATAATGATATTTGTGCCGGAATCTCTACTGATAAAATCTGGTACGGGCATACACACGTCTATTAAATGTGAAAGTTATTTTGTCCTTAATTCTTTAACTAACAACAAATTTATTAAGAGTTTATTTTGTGTACTGTTTTTAGCCCCCAAGAAGTATTCATTTGGTGATAGTGATGACCATGATGATGATGATGATGATGATGATGAAGATTTGGAGCTTCATGATAACAAAATGGATGGGGATGATTTTCGGCCTGAAAATGATTTGGAACTTGATGATGATGATGAGTGAGCATACCTCTATTATTTTTATTTTTTTACATCCATTACCGTTTACAGTCTATGGCCTGGGTCAGGTTTTTATTCAAGTCATATATTTTTCCACTACCGATTGGCTAGATCTGCCATAGCTTCAAATGCCTTATAATAAAACTTAAGACTAGGACAAGCACAACATCCAGTCTCCGGCCATTAATTTATCAATGTAAAGAGGTAAACCCATAATCTCATCAATGATAAATTTTTGCCATGCTGGGAATCAAACCCAGGGCCATTACTTAGCCCAGTAGGCAAATATGCTACCAACTGAGCTAAGATGTCGGACGATGAATAAACCTATGTTTTAAACATATATATATGTGTGTGTTTTAATCTATCTTTATTTTTATCTGTTAACTGGCTATCAGTGACTTAACCTGTAAAGATAATTAGTTTAGGCCTTGATATAAACAAATAGGTAACTCATCAACTGCTTATTTCTTCATACACACTCCACTCTAAAAGTGATCTATTGGAAAACACCCATAAATTGCTTAAATCTTTGTTTAGACAACTATTTTCATTAGGGCAGATAATAAATCAAGTGGTTGATTTATGATTAATAATAATTGTGTTTCACTCTTGTGTTAGACTGGCCTGCGGTAGACTGGAAGATTGAGGTTTGATTCGCATATCTTGAATATCCTTAAGGATTCGCGGGTCCTATTCCTAAAAACAAAGTTGTGTTGACTGGTCAGTGGTTATTTTTATGGGCTGCACTAATTTGGTATATAGCAACAATCTCCACCTTGTCTATAACCTAAATGGGTTGTAAAGCTCAATGTTAAAAACAAAATGGTCACAATCCTTATGAAGTTGTTTTTGGCATTAAGATGGCAAAAAATCAGTGTTATTAACTTGGACTGTTGTAATATAGGAAGGATATGTTATAAGGACATAGAAATACACTAGCTTATAATACAAATGGTTTACTTATACTGAAATGAACACTTTGGCACCTTGGTTAATTTTCAGAGTTCCTGCAAAGAAGAAGACTATTGATGTAAGCGATACAGACAGTGAGTTTGATGTGCCAAAGAACAAGAAGAAAATCACTAAAGGTCTGGAAATATTTTTGTATCGGTAAAAAGTAATTTTGTAAGCTTAGCTTTCTTAGCTATAGATATATCATCATACATTAAACTTTATTAAATTCAAGATAATATATTTTAGCATGTTACATTGCAAAGAGTGAACTATGTGGTCCTCTACACTGAATTTAAAAAAAAATTGTCTCATCTCAAAATTATGTTAAATTATAATCCTTAGGACAGACAAATATACTTTATGGGATGTAGTTGTTTAAAACTTTTTTTTTTCTGTTATCTTAAGAATACCTCTTATTTTCTTATTTTTTTAAGTGGCTATAAAAAAAGTGATATTTTCTATAATTTTACTTGTTTAATTTTTCTTTTAACTTTTTGAGGTATTATGTGTTATAAATGGAAGAAATGGTACTGCAAAGAGGGGTAAAAACGCATAAAAGGGACCGAACATAATATGCCTTTTACATTTCACACTATAAATTGCCACCACTTGATGAAACACTAACAGCTGCTTCTTGAAACCATTTGTTACCACCTATTCCTTGACTTAAGTTTCATTCCATGCACCTTTCTAAAGAAGAAACCAAAAAATAGAGGATCATTTAAAATAAATAAATAACCTCAAGGACAAACCTTTAGTACAGTTTCTTTTTCTCTCTTTTTTTTAAACTCCAATTTTTTTCTCTTTCTTAGTGCTCAACACTTCAGATGCAATGTTTGATAATCTAGTGGGTAGCGGCAGTGGGGGGAGTGCGGATGCTCCTGTTGAAGTTTCTTCAGATGACGATATGTTTTCCAACAAGAAAGGTTTGAATAACTCAAGTATTTGTATACTGTTTTTCAATATAATTTCGCTTGAACCCGCTTTGGTGGCCCCCATGGTCTTAGACGCTACTCTCACAAGAGACTAGACCGCAAAAAAAAAAAACCCCAGGCAAATTAGGGTTTGATTTCGGTTGATTGTACTGAAGATGTTTTTTCCTAAATGCTTTTCCTTTTTCCCTCTATGCAAATTCAGGTACACTTCCTTTAAATTAATCTTTCCTAACCCCTAAAACATTAGTTTGATTTTTACAGTGTATATCTGGAGCATGTAGTAAGATAAAATGCTTTTTTTTAATGTGATCTTTAGGGATATGCAAAGCATGGAAAAATACCAATAGTTTTCAAATATTTTAATTTTTTTCCACTTTAAAGGTATATTAACAGCCAATGGCTGTGGCTCCACTTTCGTATCAAAGAGAGAGGAGACAGCAAAAATAAGAATTGAAATCAAAGCGGGTATGGCGGACTAAGCTTCTCCAAGTAATAGAGAGTTTAAAGAGCTTACCTAGAATAAATTTTTTTTTAGAAATTTAGATTGCTTTAGAATAGGGATCTGCAAGCTTGGGGTTTTTTTCATTTGAGTTGAATATTTTTAAAAGCTCCCGAGTTTGAATATAGGTCTATTCATAATTTTCAAATGTTAAAAAGTATATTAAAACATATGTTCTTAAAATATGAATGACACTCATTTTTATAAATAGTAAATACTTTTGAAAAATAAAGGTTAAATAATGGAAATATCAGTTTATAAATTAGAAATAACTCTTAAAAAACACAATTTAAAAATAAGAACACCACTCAAATAAAAGTTAATAAAAAAACAAATAATTAAAATGGTTTCAACACTCATGTCTTTAAGGACATTAAAATTACACGAACAATTATAAAACAAATTTAATAAAATGAATAATTCCATGATAGCATGCAAATGTCAAACAAGGCAGAGTAGAAATATTGTACAATGGGGTAAAGTAAGTGATAGTGAAAAAAGCCAATTTGAAAGAATAGTTAGGTTAGGCCTATATTTTTTGTCATTATGATGGGTTTAGTTCTAGTTTTAAAAACACTTTTCAGAAGCATATTTAGAAAAAACTTATTTTTTCCCTAAGTTTTACTCTTCCCCCCTGTATTGCAATACTTCATCAATAAGGAATTTATATTCTATTAATATTTTTATCTAGCTGCACCAAAAAAAAGGATGCTTCACAAAATAGACAAAGAAGCCACTGTTCAAATACAAAAGAAAACAGTCCCTAAAAGAGCAACCAAGAAACGTATATACTTGGACGATTCTCAGGATGAGGAAGAAGAAATCATACCCAAAAAAGTAAGTAATCATTATAATACAATATTGTGAGTGTATCTTATTGTACAGGCAAGAAGTTGTCCTCGCTCTTTTTTTTTCTTGCATAATTTCATATATATATTATTATTCATCAAACATGAAAAAGAGTTTTTCTGCAATGAGAAACTCTAAAAATTTACGCAACCTTACATCGAATTTAATGAATCTAAAAAATTTAATATTTCATGAAAAAACTATTGAGACTAGAAAGATAATAAAGATACATATTTTGAGTCATAATTTGAGAATTTTTCTTATTGCATAGGAAATAAATGTTAGTTTTCATTATTTGTGTATGTGTTTTCACTAGGGAACCTTCGATATTCAGGATTTGTGACTCAAACCCTTTAAAAAAAATAGTTTTTAAAGCTCTAATGCTGCTTATTGTAGTCTATTAAAAAAAAGGGGGATAAAAGTTCAAATATCGAGAATAATTAAGGGAAAGCTGAATTTTGGCTCGTTAAACTACTATAAGAGGTGTATTTTCCCTAAATTCCTCCTAGTGCTTCCCCCCACTCCCAAGTATATACGAGGGGGGACCCAAAAGAAACCGGACTTTTCTTTTAAAAATTAATTTATTAAGTTTCTTACAAAATTCTTTCACTCTCCTTAAAAATACTCTCCATTAGATCCGATGCACTTGTCCAGTCTTTTTCCCCTACTCTTTGAAGCACATCTAGAACTCTTCAACTTTGATATCATCCAGTGTCCTCTGCGAAGCTGTTTTTACAGCCTCCACATTATCTAAACGCTTCTCTTTTAGATTTTTTTTTCATTCTCGGGTACAGAAAAAAATCACACGGGGCTAGATTTGGCGAATACAGAGGGTGGGGAACGATAGCCCACCCCTGAGGGCCCAAATAGCGGTTCACAGACAAAGCCATGTGTGCGGGGGTGTTGTCATGGCGAAGGAACCAGTCACCTGATCACCAGAGTTCCGGGTGTTTCCTTTGCACATCGCACATCCTCCCTCAAACGTTTTAAAACTTCCAAATAAAAGTGCTGATTAACAGTCTGACCAGGGGGAACAAATTCCCGGTGCACAATTCCACGAACATCAAAAAAAACAACAATGATCATCGTCTTAACATTCTACCTTGCTTGTCTTTTTTTGGGGGTGTGTGGGGAAGTAGGGGTCTTCCACTGGCTATACCCTTGCTTGATTTCGAGGTCATATCCATAATATTAACTCTCATCACCTGTAATAACCTTGGTCAAAAAGTTTTGCTCACTTTTAATCTGAAATTTCAAGTCCTGGCTCAAATTTAGACGAATGGTTTTTGATCCTGTGTGAGCAGGCGAGGAACAAACTTATCGGCAACACGTCTCATTTTAAAATCCTCAGTCAAAATCCACCGGCACGAGCTCTAACTCCTGTTTGTTCTGAAATTTCGTCGATCGTGAAACGACTATCCCCGTTAATTTTTTGGCGGATTTTTTCAATGTTTTTGTTGTTTCGAGGTGATTAAGGGCTCCTGGAACAAGCATGATCTTCAAAACTCATCACTCCACGTTTAAAGTGCCCAAACCACTCGAAAACTAGTGTGCGGCACATAGCATCTTTGAAAGCTTGTCGAAGCATTTGGTAAGCTTCCGTTGCCGATTTTCCAAGCAGGAAGCAAGATTTCAAACACACTCTTTGTTCCTTTAAATCTGCCATAACGATTTTGCAGGCAGAAAACAAGAACAGTTGAAAAAACAACACTACAATCAAACGTAACCTTCTACGCAGATGCCGCTTGGGCAACTGATTTGGGAAGGTCTCTTGTAGTAGACCCACCTAGCGAGAGAACTCTCTACTACACCTAGGAATGGCCACACGCTTTCAATCCGGTTTCTTTTGGGTCACCCCTCGTATATGATGCAGCTATCACACACTAATGAGTATGATTATCTTCCACGAATATTATCATTTGAGATTGTGGGTTCTTGTGTAACTGTAAAGGCCAATCAGACACTCCCACATTGTTGGCATATGTTGTCTGTTTCTATCGCTGGCTGTTGAGGGTTGACTCTCTTAAGACATAGTCTTTCTTTCCTAGCATTATGCTTGTCAAATTGATGTTTTTCTCGTTATTTGAAGGGTTGTTCGAAGTGTTTTTCTTTGTGGACAAGCCGGTTCCTTGCATGCATAAAATACAAACTAAATGTTACAATTATTTCTTATAGTCCAATCATTATAAAATTCTTACATTCAGTTAAGTGTTAAATCACTGGTCTGAGCCAAATTTTTAAGTTCGTTTTATTATTATAATTGGTTCTGAACCACCAATAAACATTATTTTTATATCCATTACCATTTTTCCAGCCTTGGTCAGTTTTTTATTCAAGCCATATATTTTCTACTACTGGCTTGTAGTCCTGTCGTAGCTTTACATGCCTTATAACCTAACTTAAGACTAGGAAATCCACAACATCCAGTCCCTGGCTGTTAATTCATCACTGTGAAAGGGTAAACCCACATTTTCATCACTGCTAAATTTCAGGCCATACCGGGAATTAAACCCAGGACCCTTAGCTCAGTATTTATATACTATACCATCTGAGCTAAGGTGTCAAATTCAATAAACAGTATTACGATTTAAACGAATTTCACTTGAGAAATCGAAGAAAAATATTTATTTTAAGGATTTGAGTCTTGAATTTGAAATTTTCTTGAATCTCATATAGCCATAAGGAATTGAGGGCCTATCCCTACCACGACAGTAAACTCTGAATTTATCATTGGTTTACTAATGTTTTGTTTCTGATCTTTTTTCCAGTCAAGAGGGAAAAAGAAAGTGGAAAGTTCAGATGAAGAGTTTACTATTGAAGACAGTGACTTCTAAAATCCCTTATTTTAAATAATTTTAATGTGTGAACATGGAAAATACTTAGTGAATACACACACTTGCATTTTATTTAAACTCGATTAAACATGATTGGTACAAGTACAGTACATTACATCTGTGTAAATAAAACTGTTTACTTTAGACCTGTGAAATTAGTGGTTTGGTCTTTCACTCTGCGCAGCTCCATGACTGTTAGTGGTAGCATTCCAGAAATAGTTTATGATGTCAGAGTATAAAGCACCTTTGAAATTTTAGTGGTTCATTTTAATTCACTTTTAATAAGTTGGTATTTAAAAAATCATATGATTTTTTTATTGCAGTCATACAACTAATTCTCTTTGTAAAGTAAATTGTAACTTTTTATGATGGTAACATGTTCATTTATCCATGATTTTGCTTATATTATTGTATTAATTGTAGTTATTGTATAATTAAGGAAAATAATAGGCCAAGCAAGAACATCGAAAACTTTTTTAAAAAACAAACACAAAATGAAGATGCTTATACTATTTGTATTTTGTTTGTATGATTATTTTAAAATTTTCATCTTTATTTGTTTTAAATTATTGTAAACATAATGTTGGAAAACCTTATGTTTACATTAATTCTAGTATTGAAGCTGTGTATTGACTACATATACAATATGTATTATTGTAATAATATACTGTAAGTAGTATTTTATATGTGTTGGAATCTCAGCTCAATTTAAAGTGAAAACATTTTATCCTATTTCTGGCTAAATGTTGACTTGATGAGCATGGTTTTAGACAAAATGGGATTGCATGTTTAATCAAAGAGGTAGAGGTGTGCAAATCTTTGAAAAGTCAAAGGTAAATGCCGATTTGCTTTGACTTTGCCACAAAATTTTCCTTACATCTTTGAAAACATAAGTGAACTATATAAATTCGGCAAATGGCTTACATCATAAAAAAAGTGTGTTCAATTTTTTTTAAAAAAACTTTAAAAGTTAGCATTCTAATCACCTTTGCCCAGAATGCAGTATTATATTTAGTAATTTTGTTCATTGCTATATAAAGCTGTAATAGGTGTCTTCTGAAGTTTAATAAAGTCATATTCAGTGTTTCAACTTGGATTAAACCCATTTTCATTTTCATTTTCATTTCAACAACATAATTTCCTATAGTTGTCTATTATTGATTTAAAGATTTGTAAGTCAAAAAGTTATTTGTGCACATCCTATGTATTTTCTTGGAAGAATGTAAACCTAGAGTTTGAGTTTCATAATAAATATTTATCCAAGAAGCATTTATATTTAATTATATCAGTTACTTTACTATGCTCAGGATTTTTTTTAAATAAATTAAAATGCTAAATGTATTAGGAGTTAAGCAGATTATTACTACCATCTAAATATACTTTATTTCTTTAGTCATTAAGATCTGAGATAGCATTTTAAACAACTTCCCTAGTGAGTAGTTTATTTAAAATAAGTTTTTATTAAAAACAAGTGTTTGAAGTTGCATCAAGAAAGTTTTTAAGTCAAGTATTAAGCCCAGAAATAGTTCTATTATAAATAGTTTAATAATATATATATATTTAAACTCGATTCTTGGAATTGTAGCCCTCATAGCCTTAATATTTGCCGACGATGATGCTAATGATTTGTCTAGTGTATAGTTTGTTTTGAGGTTTCACTGTTCCATGTGTTTGCTGTGCAGGGAACGGAAGACACGTATGCTAATGTCAGAATTGTGTCACTTGTTCCTTTGGTCGCAATCTCACGCCCATGTTCTTTCTTTCACCCACTCACACTTAAAATGTGTTTTTTATTTAATAGAAGAAATGTTTTGCATCATTTGAGGTAATATTTTTTATTCTCTTAAAAAGTTTTATAAATGGTACAAAGATGCCTGTATTGTCACGTGACTTATTTGTAGAAAATGTGTTGTTGTGCTTCGTAATAATTTCAAAGACATGTGTGTTTTTTAAATGTTTAAATATGCTTAAAAGTGTTTGTAATGTGTATTGATATAGTGTTGGTAATAAGTCTTTTACTTAGACAATATTTGTTTCTCATGTTTATACTTCTTTCAGATAGATTTAGTGGTTACAAATACTAGTGTTTGATCACAAACAGGTTTGTAAAAGTGGACAGTGTGAAGTGTTTGGACATCATTTCGTTCCAAATCTTTGAGAGATACAATTTTACAAGGAAATGTTCAAAGGTACCAATGCTGGGGTAGTTTTTGTCAAAACCATATTGTATTTTCTATTAATTTACCTTACTTTAGGGGTGTGCGAATAGGATTATTTCAAGAATCGAATATCGAAATTTCAAACAAAAACCGATTAGTACAAATAAAAAAGTAGATTTTTCTTACTTATTGATAGAAATTATTTGAATTATTAAATTCCTGTTGAAAAGGTGCTTTAAATTTAGGTATAGGCAGAGTGAAACAATTACTTTAAAACAGTTATTTGAGCTGGTATTAATTTTAAAAAAATGGCTGAATCTAAAACAAAATTTCAGGAAATTGAAAGGAACTTTTGATCTAGTTTTTTAGACAACATAAATCACCTGAATTGAATTTTTAAATTTTGTGACAAGTTTTTGACAAATTTAAATTAAAAAACGGCATGGAGAATGTTTAACTTGTCAGTGTAAAGGTTATATTTAATTAAATTAATACAAAAGAAACTAATTGTTTTGACTTGATTTAATTGTATTAGAATTATAAACTTGTTGACAACCCTTATATTTTCTCTAACTTGACCTCTTTAAATGTTATCAAGGCTTGACCCCCCTTATATTTTCTCTAAACTTGACCTCTTTAAATGTTATCAAGGCTTGACCCCCCTTACATTTTCTCTAAACTTGACCTCTTTAAATGTTATCAGGGCTTGACCCCCCCTTACATTTTCTCTAAACTTGACCTCTTTAAATGTTATCAAGGCTTGACCCCCCTTACATTTTCTCTAAACTTGACCTCTTTAAATGTTATCAAGGCTTGACCCCCCTTACATTTTCTCTAAACTTGACCTCTTTAAATGTTATCAAGGCTTGACCCCCCCCTACATTTTCTCTAAACTTGACCTCTTTAAATGTTATCCTGGCTTGACACCCCTTGTAATCTCTATTTGGTTTGGGTCACCTCCCTTTCTGGCTATCCAACAACAGACTGACAGGTACACTCAAATGGTTGACCTTCTAATACTGTTCTACGTCCATCCGTTCCCCCCCTCACCCCCTATTTAATTTTCATTGAAATATGTTTTAATAGCTATCTATATCCTATAAATGTTTCAATGCAAGCCCCTTCACCCATCTCAACGTTGTAATACCCCCTCCTCCTTCTTCCAACCCTTAGGAAGGCCACAACCTCTCGCTTCCTGCTATCATCAGTATTCCCCTTCCCTCATTGAACAAAGGACAAGAAAGCCATCATAATATCTGACTACCCACTTGTCTTGCACCAACTGCTGCCTACCACAGGACTTTTAAGAGATTTCTGATAACTAATATTCAAAGTTTTGAATCAAATATTCGCACACCCCTACTATTTTGATTATGTTTAGTAAGTTTGTAATTTAATAAAAAAAAGAAGGGCTTACCTTGACATATTTCATTCCTTTATTAAATTAAACATTGAAAAGAGGATAGAAGGGCTAGGCCTACACACTTATAAAATAAAGTTAGCCCTCAAAAGTTCGCAACTAAAACACTAAAACTAGGGATGGATGTAAATTACTGTTTTGTTTCAGAATGAGACTGGAAATATGTCAAAATGTAAATATTTGGCACGGGAATAGGAAAATTTTAAAATTATGCTTTAGAACAGTTTTAGATAAACTAATGTGGTAAGATTTGTAAAAGTTTTATAGTATCATTAAAATCCGCCTCGCTGACCGTGTAGTCTAAGGCATCACACTCCCAATAGATTTAAAAAAATATCACAGCAAAATAAATTAATAGAGTTGTGTGAATATAATTTTTTATCAAATCAAATGATACAAATCAAATTGTTAATTTTATTACATTTTTGTTGGAAATTATTTTTATTTGTGAATATCTTTTGAAAATGGGAGTTTATATTAAATTACTTGCACAGTTCAAAAAAAAATACAAAACCTAATGTTTAGCCATATCTTCAAAGTGCTCTCATTATGAAACTGCAAAATATTATCTAAGCTTGACACCCCTTAAATGTGACCTTGGCAAGCTACTTCCCCCGTCTTATTCTCATTTCCACGCCCTAAATGATAGAATTTTCAAGCTCTTTCACTTGCTAATCTTAACAAATAACGTGATAGAGCACAATAAAACATAAGCTGGACTATGGCAGCTTGGCTAAATGTTGATCATTGTAATATAGATCAACCTATAACCATGCTGCTCTATTCTATTTCTAGTCTGCGTATTGCTCTCTTTTGCTGAAGAGGGGACTGATGTACCCCAAAAATTACATAATTGTGTGTTTTGTAGTGTATTTAATTAAGAGCTTTGAGTAGTGAGGCCTACAGTTTTATGGTAATTTTGTAAGCCTTGCTGTCCTGTCCTCTTTTTAATGTTTCATTTAATTTCTTAGTTATGAAATTAAATGTGTTATAATGTAAATTAATATATGTGGTCTTTGTATAGCTAGATATGTTAAATAGGTAATTGTTTAGAACATTACTAGTTGTAATTATTATACATACTTCCACCTGTTTCACATTTTATTATGAGGGCTATTTTAATTTGGTATTGGGGCTGATATATCATCTTCTAAAATATTTTTTATATTGTGTGTATTTTTTTGATGAAAATAGGTAATATGTCTAAAACATGTCTAGGAACTTCTCCAAATATATATAAAAAAATATGAGTATGTGTTAAGTTTAAACAACCCAAGTCTTTAAACTTCAATAAATTTATTATTATTTATCGATATAGTGAAAATGTTAAGAAAAGTCACCAACAACGCTTTAGAATTATGACTTTTTAAGTATGCACAGTAGTTTTCCAACAAAAAAACAGTTCAGAATATTTTAAAACAGCTAAGCATAAACATTTGTTTTACATGACCCATTTTGTCAACATTTTTGGGTCATTTTATTTAAATGTTTATTGTCATATTCCTCTGTGTAGAGGTGCTCTAAAGTTAAATTCATTTAAAAGTTCTGAAAAACTCTTTGGGGTTTTATTTTAATAACTTGTCTATCTTCAAAATCCATTTCAAAATTGAGTGTTTTTATGAACTGTTGCTTTAGTCATCATCACCATCATCAATTGTTTCGAGCCTGCGGCTGCGGCTCCAGCTTCCTCTATCCTTTGTTTTAATAACAGTTGAAGAAGTAAGAAAAATTGACATGGGAGTAAGTCTACTTTTCTGCCATTTTCCAATCTTGCCATCATTTTAATTATAACTTAAATTTCTCACAAGATAGACCAAGATCTCATATTTTACTTATTGTATTCATATTACGATAGACTTTAAAATTAAATCTTTATTTATTTCTGATTGATAGTCTGTTTAGGGAGGTGAAAGGTCACTTACAAGTTATCCTTTCACTCTATGAAATGTTGGTAACTACTTTGATAAGTATTGGCTATGTGAAAATATAACAATGGAGTCCTAACGCAGCTTCATTTTTGGAAGAACGGACCTTCATATAAACCTTGTTAACATCTCTATATGTTTGTATGACTACAATACTCCATCACACTTTATTATATCAAACCAATTTGTAAACCATAAAACAGTTTTTTTGTAAATTAATTTAATTCACTGAAATGTGCATTTTTTGTTTCTAATGTCACTGAACTACCTTTTAATACCCTTGGTTCACCCCTTCCCTCCTGATTGCCTTAAAATCTAAAATTTGAATTCTAACAATGAAAAAAAAAAAATTGAGTACAAGGGGACTGCCAGACTGGGTGAGCGAGTGAGCGACTAAAATATAAAATATAAAATAGAACAAACACATTGGTTGTAATGAGAGGTGCCCAGACTGGAGCGACTGAGTGTGCGCTTGAAAGAAAGAACTCGTTCTATTTTTCAAGCTCACGCGCTCGACCAGGTACAGTATAGTTTACAGCTGCTGGGCAATATTATTTTATGTTGGTTCATTGAGTTCTAGGGAAACTTCTAAATTTGACATTTTAATTATTTTCAATAGGTTTATCATGCTTGCTACTAATGGCCTAATTTAATTGGCAAGATCATAAACCTTAAGCGTGTGTGTGTGTGTGTCTTTGCAAATAAGGATTACCATTAGCATTGAGAGAGGATGAGAAAACCACAACAATAAATCACTTGTCGATAACCAACCTCAGTTCACTGAGCCAAGATTCGGAGCCGCCTTGTCAACATCTATCGAGAGCTATATGCTAATCACGCGCTCGCTTGCACACTTGTCAGTCTGGCCGAACCCTAAGAGAAAAATAGAAATAAAAGGGATAACATTCGTTCATTCAACTAAGTGTTAAATTAATGGTCTGGAATCTGGTTGTAAAGTTGGTAGTTTATTTTTGCGTTTGACCCTCCCAAGGGTTGGGGTGAGGGGACGGGCTAATGGCCCTGAGCCACATTACCCCATAAAATTATTAAATAAATTACAATTCTTAATTTTGGATCAAATAATGTACAGATAATTAACAGCAATAAGTATTCGCTTAGTGATAGGATTCCTTTCCAGATTCCTGAAAACCTTATCTTTAACTTGATCTAATTTAAAATTTACGTTTTTCGAGTAATGCGCTGCAGTACAGTAGAATACGCCATCATTGTGCTACCGCTGTCGGTCCACAGAAAACTAACAGTGCTATGGTGCAAAGAGGAATTTACTTTTGCTAACTTAATTGGATTGCTTGTTTGCATTTAATTAAGTACAGTCATTTGATGGGTTGATCAATATTCCATAAAATATGATAAATTATTAAGTACCGAGTACATATCAATATATTATAACGGCTTAGTGCTAAAACTGAAAAACTGCTGTACTTCCTCATATCTTTACCCTGTTTTTCACATTTTCTTAAAACGGCCCTCGGACGTCCAATAAGCAGTATTGGAGTTCTGAAACAAATCCTAATTCATAATTTGAAAGAAAGTAAACTTATGTAATCCTTAATTTGATATTTTCTCTTATCTTGTATATACTTTGGAATTTCCCGTCGCTACTAAAATGTTAACACAATATATTTCAAGGGGATTTTTGTTGTCACTTGAATATAGGATTTCTAATGGGCTTAGATTAGGTTTGTTAAGAGGGGTTCAAACCCCTCTCATTGAGAAATAAATGTACACTAGATTATACAATATCAATATAACTAGAAGAGAACAAGAACATTTCCATTAGTAGATTCCAGCGAGAAGTGATATTGTAAGACTTCTACTTGATGTCTTCCCAGAGCTTATTATATGTTCTTATCTTGGACAAGATGTTGGTATGGATGCAACATGAATGATTGGGATTTTTTTTCTGTGCTTACATTTTTATCGGCCCAATAAAAATCAAATATTTAAACTATTATTACATAGGTAAACATCTCAATATTTTATCTGTCAACATAACCGTACCTTATATTAGGTTATTGTATTGTTAACCATTTAATTATACCTAATACGTATTTTTGACCCCCACCCCCCTCTTGCAAAACTCCTGTGTATGGTCCTGGTCTCTAATATATTGTTATATCTAGAAGAAGGTACACTAAGGAGGAAGAGAAACCATAAATGGGTCAAATCCCATATTTCTCAAATCTGAATATTAAATTTTCTTTAGTATCCTATACAAATTTGGTTAAAGTGAAAATATTTCAAATGTAATTTAAAAAATGTCGTTTAATGCTTGGTGGCACCAACAAATAATATATAATATGTCATAAACCAAATGAAGAACCTTTCTTTTTATTAAATTAATAATGCATATTTTTTTTTAATTTGGTTACTCTCCCAATCACACAAGTCGTTATAATTCTCTTTATCAATTACATAAACTTATTTGAAGTCAAGTAAAGATATTTATAATTGTATTCAAGATGCTTTTTTGAGATTCTTACAAATCATAGGAATTTAGCGTCCCATCTCTAATAAAACATAAAAGGGGTACAAACACAATGTGGTTTTTACAATGGAAAGATGAACACGTTTCACACTTTACATTGCTACAATTGGACAAAGAACCCGCCTCAGTGGCGTAGTTGGCTAACGAGCTTGTCGTGTTGAAGCTCGACTGCCGAGGACGGGGAGATCGAGGTTCGAATCTCGGTCGGGTGAAATGGGGGTGGTTTTTCCTAAATGGTTTTCCACACTCCCTCCACACAAATGTGGGTTCACTTCCTCTAATTCAACCTTCCTAATTCATTAGAGTAATTAATACTTAAAAAGCATATAACCCGAACGGGTAGTAAGACGCGGTGTTAAATATTATTATTAATTGGACAAAGAGGTAATGGTTAATTTTTTGAATAAATGGATCGTTATCACCTAATCCCCCTTCAAGTCTCATTCTTTCTGAACTCGTCTGGAGGGAGTTTGAAACACACAATATAACTTTATAAAAGTAAACCAAACAACATAAAAGAGAGAACGAAATTGGTCTATATAGACAGGACACTTAGATAATAACATGTAGAAGGAATTAATTTCTAGTACTTTAAAGTGACCTGATCACAGGTTGGAAATCAGTTGATGTTGAGAAGGAATGAATAATATAAAAGACAAACATTTCCTGCATTTGTCCTCTATCTATGCTATTCATTCCTTTTACTTGTTCTTATGTAAGTATCTACCAGTCTCCTTTTTCTCCCTTTTGTGTTTTTCCCCATTTCCTTTTCTAGAAAGTTGTATTATGAGTTTAAAATTGTTTCTTGAAGAGTTTCAATAGAATGAAAGCTAGATCAGCGGATTGAGGGTGTAACAATCGATTTTCTTCTAGAGGCAACCACCATCCCTTTGTCTAGTGGCAGCACTGTTATGTGTGAACAGTGTTTTTCTTTATACCTCTTCCTGTACCTTCTTCCAAACATAACATTCTGTACTTCAAAAAGTGATTATTTTTTTAAATTTCCTCAAACATATATATTAGATCTAACAATGTGCATAACAAACATCACATGTGATCTTATGAATGGACCGAAATGAGAAACTGCCTGGACATCTTGCTGCAGCTGCTGTCTTAAAAAAAAACAGAAATTTAAATACTTTTTATCTAAAAAAATTGGGATGGATGAATCTCATTAAGAACTTAGATCAAAGAGAGTTGTTCTTGTCTAAAATAATGGTTATTAACTATCTTTATAATAAAATAAAATTAGGTGGGAGGTCTTAATTTTATTTGATATTTTTTATATTCAAACCTTATAGGAATTGAAATATCTTTATCTTATTTATATTAATTAGATCTCTAGCAAAGTAATATATTATTATTATTATTAGCACCACGTCTTACTACCCGTTCGGGAAAATAATATAAAAATGGTATCTATTTTGCATACAAATCCTCTCGACAATAATCAAGATAAACAACGCACATCCATGAATTTTTGCATTGTAATAATTATTTTCAAGATCATTACAAAATTATACTTTTGGTGTCCCTTAATTTAAATAACACATATTAAAAAAAAAAATACTTTTGAGATGTGTACAATAAAGAATCTGTTCACTTTATTTGGAGTATATATATTTCCTTCTATGTTATGTTATTTTAATACATGGAATTAAATAAGCAACTTAAAAGATAAATACTAAATAAGGGAAAGTATAGTTATTGAAAATCTAATTTTTGAAATGTCGATCACTATTTTACAACACATGAACATTTAATCTCTTTTTTGGTTATAATCTCATTACTATTGAAATGATTATAGTAGTTAATACTGAAAATCATTTCATAAAGGGACTATCAATTGAATCATTCTTACACAAATTGCTTAGTTATTTTACTCTGCGGTATAATGAAAGCGTACATTTAATAAACATGCTTTATTTACATTTATGAAAGCTATGTTACCACTTTTCTTACCATAAAAACATATTTTTAAATGTACAAAAAATATATATATACATTTTACTTACAAAGTGTAAGCTTAGCAAGACAATCCAATTTCTCAACAACAATTCAAGTGTTTCAGAAGGGATTATTAAGTTCACAATATTTTATAGCTTTTTTATGTTTTTAAGAATCAACTTATTTTATATTAATCTTAACTGGTCCATATATTTAAATTATAGTTAGGTTGAAGCTACTATTTTGTTGGCCCGAATATAGTACAATGTTTTTCTCCATAAAATATCCTTCTAAAAAAGTGTACCTATATTATATATGCAGCCTAACATTTTTCACAAAAAAAATAGTTAGATTCCTACAAAGGTACATTTTGTAGCATACTGTTACTGTACTGGCCACTGGCAGGAATCGGTGCCCATCCGCGTGTCTAATAATAAACTCAAGGTCAGAAATAAAACGAGAAACCAGTGCAAGTGTAGGAACTTATCATGCTTGCACGTGTCTATGTAATAGACTCATGGTCGAAATATAAAGGGAGGTTTTCCATCCTTCAGTGTAAATCTACTGGTAATTCAGTAGGTCAGTGTTGGTGGAAGAATCTTTGTTGTGTGTGTGTATGATATTAGGAGGGATTTTAGGGCTGCCTACACATCAAGACAAGCATTCAGAGCGGCTTATAAAACTTTGTCAAATTTGTTATAAAAAACTTTCATATTCGAGACCTTTTATTTTTTATGTAGAACACCTTCAAATACTAGGGTCGGGCTAGATTGGTAAATAAAATGAAATAATAGAAAATGTTAACACTTTTTTCCATACTTCATTAATTACAATGTTCATACATTCAGTTAAGTGTTAAATTAAAGGTCCCGGGTTTGATTTGTTCTATTATAATGAGTGAACTTTCTGCCTTAAAAGATCATAAAAGTTATAAAACAAATTGAAATTTAAAAAAAAATCTATAATGTGATTCTCAAATCTTGAATATCCTTAAGAATTCAAGGTGTTAATAGATTTGAGGCTCCATCCTTAATTTAAATGTTTTGCACTTTAAAATAAATTAATTTGTATAAGAATATTTTTGCGTAAAATTGACAAACAAAAATTGTACATAACAATACACATCGATTTTTTAGCTTTAAAAAAATTATATTTCTTTCTTAAATTACATAACATAAAATTAATATATTAATTATTCCTAATTTAACACATGAACACACTGTCTCAGATTCAGGTTTGTGTTTCATTAATTTGTAGTTGCTTCACTTCGACTCTCTTAACAATTCCTCATCTGTTTGATGGAATATGTTAACAGAATATATTCCTATTGACCTATTTATTTTTTGTTAAACACAGAAGAACATTACGCTTGTGGAAATCTTGTTAGTTGGGAAAAGAGAAGAGCAAGTTTGTGAATATGTTTAATATATCTTTTCATAAATAAAAAACCGTATATATTTATGCATTGATCTATTACAAAAAACTAAACTATAAATATTTCTAGTACAAACATTTCTCCATTTTACAAACTCGAAATAACCTCCAAGATTTCATTCATACTCTATGAAGGGAAAAATGTCTACTCGCACACCCCTAATAATAAAAGCAGAGATAGGGTAGTGTTAACTATGGGGTATAATTTAAAAGTGTTTCATTTAATTTATCTAGTTCATTCACCATGAACTACAGTCGTTAACAACCTATAGTTGTAGTTCACTTAGTTTATATTTGTAATAAGGTACAGGAAAGGGACCATATGTGTATAATGTAACGCAATTTTAGGCCTTTTTTGATCCCCCCTCCCCCAATATTACACTTTGGCAACCCCCTGTTAAGTTATGTACGCTTCCAGTTTCAACCATAAAAAAGCACCTTTTCCTCATGTCATTTTCGAATGGGTTGGGGTTTTTTAGTAGACTAGTTATTTTCACTTAGTATCTTATAAGTTTAAAATAAATAGGATTTTGAATAAAGGATGCAATTTCTAGTCAAGCAGTTTTATTTGTATTTATTATGTATTCGGCCACTTAACACTAAACAGCGGTAAAATGCGGCCTGCAACCTGTCAATCGTGGTTTTATTAATACTCATCAACATAAAAGCATGTTACAGTGTCATATTATTGCTCGCATCTTTGGAATTGAATATGAAAAACAATTTAGTACTCCTGCAAATAAAGGAACTTCTAATTAAAAACGGAATGAAACACTTTTTAGTAGTCTACCTATTTCATTGAATTTAATTAAATAAATTCAAACAATTTTTTGATATTTTTACTGTTTGTTTTATAAACTAAAACTTTCTTATGCTAGCCTAGATGCCCCTCCCTCACCTTTTTCAAGTGTGTTATGTAATACATGTATAACCCCAAAGGTGGACAGAACTATATCGAAGGAACTTAGTTTGTGACCTACACCCAGACTGAACAAGGGAAATGTCAAACATTGAACTTCCTTTCAACCCAATTAAACCTGACACAGAAGTGTAACACAAGAAGAAGACTGGTTTTTGGATTTGTTTTGTCACTTTATTTTTGTGACCTACATCACCAGAAGAAACACGATTGTCTACTGTTGTGTCACTTTATAGTTCAGTAGAAAGAATTGTTCACGGCTTGAACTAAGCTAGCCCGCTTTGGTGACCACATGGTCTACGGCATAATTTTCACAATAGATTGGACTGCAGATGATTATGAGATTGGGGGTTCAAACAAATTTTAAATGAGAGCTGCATCAGATAACCAATGCCAGTTAATAAATAGAATATGAACAGAATGTTAAGTGATACTTAAATAGCCAAAAATATATATTATTTGCTAAACAAATTAAACTTGGTTCAAATAACCAATAAACCTAATTCACTTCAAAGGATTATTTTCAGTGCTAAGTCATGAAAAGCTGAGGGGAGTTTCTTGAGCCTTGTTTATTAAATAAATATGATTGAATATTTTAAAACAGAAAATATAAGACACTTTGTATAAGAGCACAGCTTCTATTTTAACGATTTGTTTGTATATTTAATGTCAATAGGCTGTTGAATGGCTTAGTTCTAAAAGTAAGACACCAAAATTGATTTATATTTTTTGCAGTGTTTCCTAAACTTTCACCAGTTGTGTACATCTTTTGGGTTTAACAAATTAAAAATTACTAGCTATTTAAAAAAAGGACACAAACATCTGTTATCTTGTTAATCATAAACAGGCACTCCAAATCATAATTTAGTACCTCTTTATTGGTAAGCGAAACTAAGCCATGATGAAGGAAAAGAAGGGATTTACATGTCAAAATGCAGTAATTTGTTCAAACTTTTTTTTATCAAAATGCATTTTATGATTAAGACTCGGAAAGTTTTATACCACAGTTACTGAAAGTGAACACATTCACTTTTACTTTGATGCGTATTTGGTCTTTCATGGGGATTGAATTTTGAACCCTAATTTTGTTGGTAGACCCTTTTCTTGTAAAATGATTAATAAAAGCTACCATTACTAAAAAGTGTAAAGGGAAACAAATAATAGTCGGAGGTTCCTTAAAAAGCACCATCTTGGCTGTGTTATTGCATGTGTGCCTGTTTAAACTAAATTAAAAGTTGTCAGGGTGTTTCCACGAATAAACATATTCTTGATTTTAATTACTTGTCATATTAACTATATTGTTCACATTAGATAAAAAAGGCAATGCAAAAGCTATTTTAAAAACTATTTTTTAGTTTGTTTGATGGCATAGTTTTCTTAGCCTTCTTATGCTATCAACTTATTTCACATCTTTATAATAGTGTAAAGTACACCTTTTTTATTTCCAAACAACTCTCGGAAAATATAATCTCCGTTTATTTGTAACAAGGGACAATATCTACCATAAATTGTTCAACACCACATCTATCTATTTCTACCCATGATTTCACTCTAATAACGATCACTGCGGTGGTCTTTGTCTGAATATTTGCCAGAGTACTTGCTGACCGAGTATCGATCACTGTACCGATCATCGGGGTACTTGTCTTCAGCCTTGTAGTGGATCTCTGGCGAACCAATGTTCTTCTGCCAGTGGTGGGTCCAATACAAATCCTCGGGATGCACATCTTTAGGGGACTTGGCGTCCTTGCACACATGCACGCAGTACACCAAGCTGCCGATTAGGGTGAGGAAGCCAAATATGAGGAACACTATCCCGAGGATCCTGTCAACAAGTAACATTTAGGATTAGTTTGTTGTCATGTTTGGCAGCGTCATCACCTTAAAACTTTAGGATGAATAAATGTTTTCTATTTACTATTTACCACTGTATACTTTTAAAAATAAATATTTCGGTTCCAATAATGACTTTAATTGACAAAATGAGTATAAAATTAATTTTTAAGAAACTTGAACATTTGTCTGTAAGTAAAATTGGAATTGGAAGCCAAATTGTGGATTAGCTCCACCTGGATATATATATATATATATATATCCAGTACAAACATAGAGTTTAATTTTCTTCCCATGATATCAACAGTTGTTGAATACCCATCATAATCATGGCAGAATTAGATGAGAAACTTTTTAAATGAAAAGAAAAAGTTGTCAATAAATTCCAGGACACCCTTGACTGATATTCAACAACTGTTGAGGTCACCATGTGAAGAGAATTAAACTCTATGTTTGTACTGGAACAATTTTTATTTTATTTTGGCACAAAAAAAAACCCATAAAAACTGAAAAAATACCTACCCCACATTAACATATAATACATATTATGTACTTATTATGCTGATGTGTTAAGGATGAAGTAGGTTGAATTTAGAGGAAGTGTACTTGCATTTACATGGAGGATACACCTTATGGAGATTCAAACCCTCATCATCAGCAGTCTAGTTTATTGTGATATTGACACCTTAGACCATGCGACCACCGAAGTTGGTCCCCTCGATATTAAAAAAGGCAAAACGAGCCACTAAACAAATAGTTTTCACAAGTGTTATTTATATGTCTCTAAAAGGGAGAAACCCATTGAGGTGGCCGCATGGTCTAAGGTGCTAGTCTCGCTATAGAATAGACTGCCAATGATGGGGAGATCGCGGTTCGATCCCGGTTGGGTGTACTGTTTTTTTTCCCCTAAATATTTATCCACACAAATGCGTGTACACTTCCTCATCCCTAAAACCATGAGTGTGATTAGTACATATGCATTAATTACTAGTGAGCACCCAGAGCCGAACCACAAAGTTTGTGGACACCCACCAGACAATGAGTGGCTCGAAGAACTGGATGACGACCACGAACCCCAGCGTGACCAAAATAAGCCCCAGATTGAGCAGCAACATGAGACAACAGATCCCCTTGGTGTTGGGGCAGAAGGGGTTGGGGGCGGCCATGGTCTCCACGACGACACCGCCCTTGCGAGATGTCTTGGTCTTCACCGTGGACACCTCTGAAGGGGCCTTGCCGCTGCGATACGAGTAGTGACTCGGAGGTCTGCTGTGGTGGCTGTATCTGGAGCCGCGGCTAGGGACACACAAACAAACCGTCAGGTAATGGGTGGGGTTGGGCGGGAGAACAGTTCACTGGACCTCGCCTTGATTGGAAAGATGATTCGACAGAATTGTGATTGACGGGGGAAAGAGGGGGGGGGGTGATTCTACAGTCCAATTTTCATAAGAGGAGCCTTAACTGACGGCTAAAAAAGTTGCTAGATCTACTTTAACGTATTATTAAGATATCTTACTACACCCGCCTCGGTGGCGTAGTTGGCTAACGCGCTTGTCGTGTTGAGCTCGACTTCTGAGGACGGGGAGATCGAGGTTCGAATCTCAGTCGGGTGAACTGGGGGTGACTTTTCCTAAATGGTTTTTCACTCTTCCTCCACGCAAATTCGGGTTCATTTAGTCTATTTAACCTTCCCTATTCCTAATCCATTAGCGTAATTAGTACTTAAAGCGTATAACCCGAACGGGTAGTAAGACGCGGTGCTAAGTAATAATAATAATTTATCTTACTACTACTAATAATAATAAAGTAACTCTTTATCATTGACGACCACAAAGAAATGTCTCTATTTTCCAAAAAGTCCTTCTTACCAAAATTGTGCACTTGTGGTGAAGTCTATCGACAGGAATTAGCTTGAAATTTTTTAACAACACATCTCTCTTGAAGCAATTATTTAGGTTTAAAAAAACATGATTGAGTTTGTAAATATTAATGAATTTATTAAAATTCTAATAAGCTATAAACCTAGACCTTGAGGAAAAATACATTACAATAATATTTTTAATAAGGTTTGGTTGGAGGCAGGGGCAGGGAACAGACCCGTGCAGGGGTCGAGTGTAAATGTACCCCTACATTACAGGGGTTGAGAGAAATGTTCATTACTTGTACATTTTTGCTTAAGTTATCATAAATCTCAAGTCTAATGAATTACATACAAAATCTAAAAGTAGCTATTTTGAAACATCAATGGTAGCGTAGAAATTGTTCCCTTTGATAATATGCATGTGTAGGTGTGATAGTCGTATCTAGCTACCCGTCCTTTAATTCCTTTCTGTGACAGGTAAAACTCACATTTCACCGATGATACCTTTCCGGCCATTCCAGGAATCGAGCCCTGGACCCTTAACTCAGTAGACAGACACGCTACCGATTGAGCTAAGGTGTGTAGTCAGTCCTATGTTGAATATGTGAGTCATGTGTGTCGGTAGACATCAATGATCGTTAGAACAGTCGAGAAGAAACTAATATAATCCAGAAACCAAATGAGTTTATAACGTCTATCAAGAGGAGAACAGACAGGGAAGGGCGAAGATACAGGTGCCAATACAATTTGTGTTGTGAGCCTCCCTATTAAATCACATCATTCGATTCTCAAACATTCAGTCTACGTTCCTGTAACAGTTACCTGTCATGACCCTCCCTTCAATGCGCTGGATCTGTCAGGATAGCTCGCGGGAATGGTTAGGTCACAGGCAAGGTAGTTGTGTGGGTTCGAAATAATACGTAAGGTTACGCATTTTGGTTTTAGTAAAGGTTACTAAAAGATAATACAAAATGTGATGTTCAAACTCGCGCTCGTGGAAGAACCGACTTACAAATTGAATTGACTGACACTGCGCCTGAACCCTACAAAACTTGAACTCGGAGCCCTGGGCTTGACGGATGCCCCTAAGTACAAATGCTACTGATGACCCGAAGGTGTAGTCTGATACGGTCCGGCGTCGGACAGCGTAACTGCCTGCGATATCGATGAAAATGTGACAGTCCCGATGCCAACAAATAAAAGGCTTATACAGCCCACCATGGCCCCTTTCCTGGCCAACCAGATCAAATAGTGTTATGTGTAGTCAGTATTCCCCTTTAATGTTTCTAATTCGTCACATCATATTCGCTAAGGCGGCGCTTTTAATCACGTACAGTACGTCCAAGAAGGTTATGTAAATCAAAACAATAACCCAACTTTTCTCAGGTTTGTGACATGACTTTTGTTTGCCGAGCATTTAAGATGA
Organism: Timema californicum; assembly: GCA_902141385.1. Classification (NCBI taxonomy): domain Eukaryota; kingdom Metazoa; phylum Arthropoda; class Insecta; order Phasmatodea; family Timematidae; genus Timema; species Timema californicum. Next base: position 48,368 of record CABFOW010001721.1, read on the forward strand.
CGTATAGTGTCATATAAAATAGTTTTGTGTTCATTCCAGTAAACGTCAAACTCGTGTAGACACTGTTACAGGTCTAAGCTAAGCGCAACATATAACTGGTAATATCTCGGCTACACCTTAAACATGTTATCTCATTCATAATTACACATCATAATGAGGTGTCTGTATTTATGCCGTTGTGGTTTGTTGTTAAGTGAGTAATTGCCGCATCCTTCACACACTTTACGAATACGACGACGACAATGATGATGCTACATTTCTTCACGCACTGCCAATTACAAACACGGCGGTTACCCGACTAACCTAACAGTTCATATTACGTTATCTCACCTCACATTCACACATACCGTAGCGTGCGTACAGCCGTGAATAAAATATTTTTTCATATTTTATTTGAGGTATTTAACGTGCACTTTCTCAACCGACTTATTATATCAGCACTCTACTTATAAACTAATTTAAATTTAGAACAGACACAACACCCAACCCCCGGGCGTTAGTACATCACTATGAAAGGGGAAACTCACACATTTTTCGGCCTTGCCAGGGATCGAACTGGGGAGCTTAACTCAGAAGGCAGGCACGTTATTGACTGAGCTAAGGTGTCAGATGATAAAATAACTAACAATAATTATAATAATTAAAAACCATTCTAAACGCATATTCTGAAGCAATACTTTATTTTATTTGGCCAAAGCCAGTAAAAACTTTAAAACATATTTAACATTTCTCGCGTTCCCTTCTGACCCCCTCTTCCCCCCACAAAGAGTTTACATGTCAGTGCAGCGGTGCTCACGTGGTCTGGGGTGTTACGTTTGCATTGCGCTCAGGTCAGGGGTTCATATCTCAGTTTTATCTACCTTTGTGATTGCAGGTAGTCCCAATGTTGTTCTCTCAAGTCACGTGTTTTCACGAACTCTTACCAAGACGAACGCAATCTTTGACACCTTCTGTTTTCCAGGTTAATTGCCTCCCCTCCCCTCGGAGTAAGGACAGATATTGCCACTGTGGCGAAAGTGTTTAAACCGCAGCTTTCAATTACCAGAGGGAGATGGTTTTAATGACTTTGTTATGCGGGTGTCACCATCACCAGGAGCAGTTGAGTTGCTTCTCTCAGAGCCACGTACAGAAATAGAGCATAAACCAGTTTATCCTACTAATATATAAACAAATTAGTTTTTCTGTCTTTAACGCAAAAATCACTGCATAGATTCTGATGTCATTTCGCATTCTATCAATAGACTGGACTGCCGATGACGGAGAGATCGGGGTTTGAACCTCAGTCTGGTTTATTGAGGGTGGTTTTTCCTAAACTACTTTCCACTTTCCCTCTAAAAATGCTGATATCCTTCCTCTAGATTCATTATTCTTCATTCCTAACATATTAGTGTAATTATTAGTAGGCCTACACATGCGTATAGTCCGGACAGGTAGTAATAGACTCGAACCCCGATTTTTTTAAATCATAAACAACTCAGTCTATTGTGAGAGTGACGCCTTAGACCATGCGGACACCGAAGCGGATAGCTGCCAGAAAGATATTTGTTTAGGAAAACTGTGTGTTGAACCTTATGACCCAGAAAACCAACAGGAACATAAACAGACAGGAAAACACATTTATAATACCGGTACTGGTAGAAACACAAAACCAACAGGAGGATACAACGGACAGGAAAACACTCCTTCCTATCTCTGATACCGTAAAGTTCGAGAACAATCTGTTCCCACACTTGTTAGGATTGTTATTATTACTGGCAGGGCTATAGTAGGATTCTTGTGGTCTAACAAATATAGGACTATGGGAAATAAATACTTGGATAGCTTTGAAATGTGTTGTTGGAGAAGATTAGAGAATATCATATGGACAGACAGGGTGACTTGTGAACAAGTCCTAACAACAGTGGGTGAGAAGATAACCATTTTGGGTGTGATTCTTCGGTGCAAAGCGAACCGAATCGGACGCATCCTTAGGAGGAAAAGTCTTCTGCACGACGTCATAGAAGGAAGGGTTGAGGGAGAGAGGAATTTAGAGCGGAGGAGGATTCAAATATTGGACGACTTGAAGGAAAGAATAAAATTCTAGGAGCTGAAAGAGGAGGCATAGGACGGGGCACATTGGTGGTCTAAGTTCACTGACAAAAGGAATGGACCTGTCGTGAGATAGAACAAATAATAATAAAATTAATAAGAACACTTTAGATAACATAGTTTTTATCCCCGATCAGCAATGATAGTATTTCACTATTTTAATAATGTTCTTGTCCGATATCCGAGATCTGTCGGTAGCGTGTCTGCCCTTTCCCTGTGATGAATTGACGTGGGGGGAGGGGGGAATGTTGTGGCTATTCTATATTTAAGTTGGTGACCTGGCGGACTAGGGGTAAGGTGTCAGACTTCTGTACTGGCGGCCGAGGTTCAATCCTCGGTCCCGGCACAGACTTATCTGATTACCAAACCCTTCCTTCACCTCTGACAAGACAACTTGTGAATGTGTGGAATGCCAACCCTCCACCGTGGTTCGGATTCCACGTTAAACTGTAGGTCCTCCATTTCATCTCACAATCACCCTACCATTACACATTAGCGTAAGTGCGTATAACCCGAACGGGTAGTAAGACGTGGTGCTAATAATATTATTATTATTAGCACCGCGTCTTACTACCCGTTCTGGTTATACGCACTTACGCTAATGTGTAANAATCTTTGCCGGGACCGAGGATTGAACCCCGGCCGCCAGCACAGAAGTCTGACACCTTACCCCTAGACCGCCAGGTCACCTGGTGCTAATAATAATAAGTATATTAAGCTATTATTTTGGAACCATTTTAAACCTTAAGTGCAAGTAGGTATGTATATGAATGGATGGATAAGAACGAGAGGGAATGAAATAGTTAATTAAGGATTTATATTGAACTTTATGACCACAAAGTTATTATATCAGTACATAGCTTGCAAACTAAATTCCCCCCAACACATTCCAATCCTAAATCTAGGAAATGTACACGGACAGACCCACACACCGTTATTAAATTATGGTTAAAGACCTGAGCCTTGAATCGAACTCTTGGTCTGTAGAGTAAAGAGAGCGTTCATCGAAACACATCATTCTGTTTTTTAAAAAAAGTTAGTGTTCTACTCGGGCGTTAGAGTCGCTGAGTTTTACACAAGGCTTTCAGTGACACATATTTCTACAAGATTTGTCGCGAGCCGAGCCGATTTGATCCGACAGTTTTAGAGGTTATTTGATTTAATTTAATGTATTCATACGTGTTGTGCAGCTGCCATTTTAAACAGATGGTTGTAGTTCTACAGTAGCCCCTTGACTTCTTTGGTGCTTACTGACAGCTGATGGCTTTGAAAAGTTACCAGACCAAATGATGTATCCCTACGCCGAACCAGATGATCTGCAAAAACATGTGTTTAGCAGCTGTCCCTTCTTACAGTCATAATTTAGGTATATACCTAAATGTTGACTGTCAGAAGTCAGCTGTGAGCTGTCACTCAGCACCAAAGAAGCCACGGGGCTACTAGTAGCAGTTTAACATATGTTGCCCGTTTCGAATTTTATTTAAAGTCATATAAAAGGATGGTTATGGTACAAATTCAATTAATGATTAACCCTTAAACTGGAAACGTATCCTATGAAATGCCCTGAATTTGTAATGTTTTTATTATTAACAAATGAATAGCTACTCTCGTGTTGAACTAGACTGCCGAAGATGGACAGATAGGGGTTTGATCCCGGCCGGGTACAACGAGGGTGTTTTTTCTAAATGGTTTCTCAATCTCCTTCCACGCTAATGTGGGTGCATTTCCTCTCAAGTAAGCTTCCTGACCCGCCTCGGTGGCGTAGTTGGCTAACGCGCTAGTCGTTTGAGCTCAACCGCTGAGGACGCAGAGATCGAGGTTCGAATCTCGGTCGGGTGAACTGGGGGTGGTTTTTCCTAAATGGTTTTCCACTCCCCCTCCACGCAAATACAGGGTTCACTTCCTCTAATTCAACCCGCTCAATTCCTAACCCATTAGCGTAGTTAGTACTTAAAGCGTATAACCCGAACGGGTAGTAAGACGCGGTGCTAAATATTATTATTATTTTTCTCGTAAAGATGCATGCACCACAGGCCAAAACTACAATATCCATAACTCTAGCCACGTTATCACGGTGGGCTGAATTCCTCCTGTGGGCTCCTTACAACATTTTCAGTTTAAGATTTTTGGGAGTAATTACAACATTTAACTAATCAGTGTGCGAACTTTCATCTTTTTACCTTGTCGGGAGGTTTGAGAAAAGTTCTGTACAAACAGACAGACAAATACTAATCCCATGGCTTTTATTAGGCCTATATATATATATATATATATATATATATTGGTCTAAATTTTTTTAGATAGCTTGAAAACAAAACTTATAACTATGCAGAAGTATCCAACATAGCCGGTTAAATGTATTTTTACTTATCATATGTATGGATATTTAATAAGTAATGCCACTTTAAATCTATGCAGGTTATGCATAGTTTTGAATCCAGAATAATCATAAGGTAGTAACTGAATCAAAGTTATCTCTTAGCTTGGAAAATATCTTGTGAGATACACTCCATTTATAAATATTTTTATGAACAAAATAAGGCACTAAGTAGACCTGTTATACAACTACTAACAAGAAGCTGTAATTATACCGTTGAATGTATATCTACATATATATATATATTCAACGATTATACTATCCAAACGTAGACAAATCAAAAATAATATGTTAATACTAGTATAAGTACCCGGCCACTCATTGCATTGCTTCAATCTGCACAAAAAAAGAATCTTCATTTTATTTCTTCCAATTCAGTTTTTAATACATTTAAAAAATCTAATAACAAATTTTAAATTACAGCTTTGAGTTACACACGCTCGTTAAAGTTTCGGCCCTTTGCGTGCGGTAGATATCGTGCAATGCTCATGACAGACAGACAGATAGACAGACGAACTCTTAATTTTTTTTCAGCACCGTGTCTTACTACCCGTTCGGGCTATACGCCTATCTACTAATTACACTAATGGTTTTTAGGGATTAGGAAGCTTTATTATTATTATTATTATTATTATTTAGCACCGCGTCTTACTACCCGTTCGGGTTATACGCTTTAAGTACTAACTACGCTAATGGATTAGGAATTGGGAAGGTTGAATTAGAGGGATTGAACTCGCATTTTCGTGAAGGGAGAGTGGAAAACCATATAGGAAAAACCGCCCCCAGTTCACCCGACCGAGATTCGAACCTCGATCTCCCCGTCCTCAGCGGTCGAGCTCATCACGACAAGCGCGTTAGCCAACTACGCCACCGAGGCGGGTAAAAATAAGAAAACTTGAAAAAAATTAATCCTGATAATTTGGCAGAACCATTAATCATTAATAATGTCTTTATAAAAACTAAAAGTAGCCAAATTTGAAATCACACCTAATTTTTAATACATCCATAAAGTAGGAATTTCAGACTTTTTTTTATTTCACTATATGCATGCTTAAAAAAGAGTGTACTTAAAATAAAGTCTAGTTGTGTAAAATGTGGTCGTTTAAATGTCTGTCTACTTATTTCGGTGGCCTGTGTTCAATTACTTGAGAGGGCCAAAGATTAATCGCTGTGAAATAGAGACCGTTCCTTTCCCTTAAGAGATAAATAAATGTTCTGGGGCCTGGGTCACTGTGTTTAGGCTAGAATTAATTTAAGACAAACCATTAAAAATCCATACAGGCATCAAATTCGCTATGAAAATTGCAGAAACCCATATTTCTTTGTGACTTCTAGTTAATACAAGATTATTCGTGTTTCTAATTTTGCCAACAGCATGGCGTGACAGGTTTATTCGTGTTTATAAGCTGCTGTCCATCATGGTGTGACAGGTTTATCGTGTTTCTAAGTTTCCCAACATAATGGCGTGACAACTTCTAATTTGCCCAACAGCATGGTGTGACAGGCTATTTCGTGTTTCCCAACAGCATGGCGTGGCAAGTTTATTCGTGTTTCTAGGTTACCCAACAGCATAGCGGGACAGGTTTATTCGTGTTTATGAGTGATATCCAGCCTGGCGCGACAAGTTTATTCGTATTTTTAGGTTGCCCAACAGCACGGCGTGACAGGTTTATTCTTGTTTCTAAGTTGTCCAACAACATGACAAGGCAGGTTTATTGGTGTTTCTAAGTTGCCCAACAGCATAGCGTGACAGGTTTATTAAGACTTCTAATTTGCCCAACAGCATGGCGTGACAGGCTCTTTCGTGTTTCCCAACAGCATGGCGTGGCCAGTTTATTCCATTTTCTAAGTTGCCCAACAGCATGGCGTGACAGGTTTATTCGTGTTTCTAAGCTGCTATCTAGCCTGGAGTGACAAGCTTATTCGTGTATCTAATTTGACGGCCTACCCGGTAGCTAAAAGACTCCCTGGTGCTCTATGTCTAGTTAGTATCAAAGGTAAGTTACGCTGTCATGTATGACACTCACCTGATTTCCGACGGCGCCCTGTACGCGGCGCTGGTGACGTAGATCTCGGAGCCTTCGACGTCTGAAGGAGGCGGTGGAGGGCGGTACTTGTTCTTGCGGTTGGGCGGCCTAGGGGGCGGTCGTCTCTCGTTGATGGACACGTACTCTGAGACTGTGCGGTCAGAGGCTGCGCCCCTCTGGCTCTCCTCCCCGTCCGTGGAGTAGCCCCGGTGGACGAACACCGGCTCCCTGGGGACGGATGCCACATAGTGGTGCTTGGTCACCTTGCGCGCCATCTCACCTGGCAACAACACGCTCACAGAGTTACAAGGTGTGACCCTTAGGGCCAGTTTCATAGTCAAATTTAGTACGCCTCAAGTGCGGCGCTACACTAAGTACAAGACGACACCTACCTAGACTCGAATGGAATGGGCCGTTCTCGCATAGGAAACTGGCCCATTCCATTCGAGTTTAGGTAGGTGTCGTCATGAACTTAGTGTAGCGCCGCACTTGAGGCGTACTAAATTTGACTATGAAACTGGCCCTTACAGAAAAAGTTATTTGCTTCGTAAAACTATTCAGTTAATTAAAGTTATCAAAAGCTTCTAATAATACGTCCTTTAGCATTATAACTGTATAATCGACTTTTTCAAGATTAATAGAAATAAATATAGCGGTTGTATCAAGAAGACATAATATAGTAAGTTATAAAGTATTATATTCACGGTAACCTGGTGATCTAGAGGTAAGGTGTCAGACTTCTGTGCTGGCGGCTGGGGTTCAATCCCCGGTCGCGGCAAAGATTTATCTGATTACCAAACCCTTCCTTCACCTCTGACAAGACATCTTGTGAATGTGGGGAATGCCAGGCCTCCACCGTAGTTCGGATTCCACGTTAAACTGTAGGTCCTCCATTTCATCTCACAATCACCCTACCATTGCACATTAGCGTAAGTGCGTACAACCCGAACGGGTAATAAGACGCGGTGCTAATAATAATAATAATAATAATAATAATAATAATAATAATAATAATATATTCACACTTTTATCTTATTATAACTGGCCAACATACAATATAACTTACAAAAAGTTTTTTTTTAATTTAGAGAAGAGGCCACACAAGTTATAAGCTTCAATATATGTCGTTTTTTTTAAATTGTATATACACAGGCGCACAAATACTGGTTGTATCGAAGTATTCAACCATCCGGTTCGCCATATTTATTTATGAGGTGTAGGTAAACTTTTAGAAGCTCTCATTTAAAATTAATATATAGACCTATATGAAGTATTTAACCTGCTTTTTCTAAAACGACTGATTATATCAACACACGACTTATAAACTAACTTAAATCTAATAAAGACACAACATCCAGCTCCGGCTGTTAATTCATCACCGTGAAAGGGTAAACCAATATATCACCACTTATGTATTTTTCGGGCATGTCAGGAATCGAACTGAGCTCAGCAGACATTGACGCTATCGACTGAGCTAAGGTGTCGGACCTCTGATTTGTAAATCATTTTTAAATGTACTCCAACCGCCACTACCCAAAAAAGAAAAAAATGAAACATACAATCTATTATTTTCATATTTTATTAATGTAAAAAAACGTTTTAAAGAAGGGGAAAAAAATATTGTGAAAGTTTTGACTGCAAAAAAGTGACAGCTGATCCTTGCCGATAATATGGCTAGGCCTTGCGCGTATGGTTACATGAAGGTAGATCCGGTAGATTTTTCTGTCAGATAAGACTGTTTGTAAAGAAGCTCAGGTTTACAATCATGACAATCGTTATTACAGTTGAGATTCGGACGTAATCCATTCCCCCATTTGACCTTCACTGCTTGTTATTCGTTTACCGGGAGGTTGGTTGACTCACGAGACCAGACTATAAATACGGCCATAAGTAAAATATCCCTAAACATTGATAGTCACGTGATTTAACACGTCAGATTTGTAACAGACCAGTTTTTCGGTGATGTCTGATTAGGTTGCTGGTTCGAATCTTAAGATGGTTGCACCTGGAGTGGTTTTCCATGTATGATTTTTTCCAACTTCTCTGAAGTTTAATTCAGGCGCATTTCCTCTATGCTATCCTCTTGTCCTTACCTTTAGATTAGGTCAATAATTACACTTCTGGTGAACGTACTAGTTTAAAAAAAGATCTACCGGGTAGGCCCAAGTTTTTTTAGCACCACATATTACTACCCGTTTGGGCTATACGCCCATATACTAATTACGTTAATGGGGTTAGGAAGGTTATATTTAGAGGAGGTGTAACCGAATTTGCGTGGAGAATTTGTGGAAAATCATTTTAGAAAAACCACCCTCAGTACACCCGTCCGAGAGTCGAACCTCGATCTCTCCGTCATCGGCAGTCTAGTCTACTGTGAGAGTAGCGCGTTAGACTGCGTGGCCACCAAAGCGGGTTGAATTAACTATTGAAACTCTTAATCATCCTCAATACAGAAACCCCCCCCCCCCCCCC